>VYZM01023824.1:270414-280961 GCA_013398915.1 Dromas ardeola | reverse complement strand
TCTCCTGCCTGCCCCCGCCTGCCCGCTCCAGCCCCCCCGGCCTCCCTTCAGCCTTCTCCTGCCTCTCCTGTCTGCCCTCCTGGCCCGCTGCCTGCCCGCTCCTGACCAGCCTACCTTCCTTTGCCCGTTCTCCTGCCCCCATTTCCTTGCTCTCCTGCCTGCCCACCGCCCTGCCTGCCTGCCTGAGACCCCCCCACAGGCCCGATTCCACGCCTGGACCAGCCGGGGTGCGAAGCGAGGTGGCAGCAGAAGTTCCCTCGCCATAACCTGGAGCCTCCCGTCCGCCTCTGGGACACAGGGGCGTGAGGTTTAAAAGCTGCTGGAGACGCGCTCGCCATCTGCAAACCACAGGCAGGCCCCATGCGGTTGTCTCACGGCGAATCGCCGCAGGGAACGATGCACGGCCGCCTGCAAAGTGTGCTTTACTGCATGTGAATCTTCCCAGTGTTGCCGTTTTCATAAGCAAAAAATGAAGCAAATAAGTAAGAAAGAGGGATCTGAAGTTACCGTTTGTTGAAGGAAATTGGTTTCCTCAAGTGCACGTGTGGGTCGCCAAGCTGTGCTGGGTGCTGGTGCTGCAGGGACCAGAAGTGACTGGGGCAGAGCTGGGGCGGGGATGGAGGCAGGGGACCCTCCTAGGGCAAGGTGGTGGCAGCATGCAAGGTCCTGCAGCTTGCAAGGACCCTGGGACCCACGGCGGAACAGTCTGATGTGCCACTGACACTTTTGGTTTTGATTTGATTGGCTTTTAATCTAGGCACCATGATTGATATGTCCCATCTGCTTTCTTCTTATTTTCCAGAGTTTGGAGCATGTGAGGAGCTGCCAGAGGAATCACTGATATTTTCATTTCTGCTTCTTCAGGTATGAAGATCTCATATGGCTTTTTGTTTTGATGTTCCTTGAGTTGGTGTTAGTTTAGGAATTTCTTTTACCAGTGATACTAGTATAAACTAAGTGATTACATGGGTCTTTTTATGGAGTGATGTCTTGACCTACCTACACATATAGGCTGTAACTGTGCACAGGTTTGAGTGCTTCTGACTTAATATAACCGCAGCATCTTGTGGCAGTGGTTTGTGATAGATTCTTAGTGTAGCAGCTCTGGCTCATACTTGGCTTCCACTGTGTTTCTCTCTAGCTTTTGGGCTGTGCCATATTACCATGTTTTCCCATGACCCAGTAATAATTTTTTTTTTTTTTTTTGAGAAGTCGTGATCCTGTCTTGCAGATGCTCAGCCTGATGCATGGCACAGCAGGTCACGTGTAGTGGTGGGTCCCAGTGACTGTTCATGTAGGAAACGTGCATTTTGCTTCCTGAAATACGTGCATTAAAGAAATCAGCAACAAGAAACAGGTGGATTGAAACCCCTTTTCTAGCTCAGGACATACTCGGCCATCACTCCATTTTAAATGCAGTCGAACAACCCTAGTAGCTTGCTACTTTCGAAGGCCTTGTGGCTTGTGACTTTTATAGCTTTTCACAAAATGGATAAAATGGAGGTGCTCAGAAATCCCCAGTAGACAAAAGAATATCTCGAGTCCCATTTTGTTGAGTAGATGGAGTTATTGGCAGGCTGAGTGAGACTTTCAGCCAAGACAACTCAAGTGGGTTTGGGAGTACCCAGATGGCTGTGTAGACTTTTTCTGGTGTACGCAGGCCAGTTGATACCACTCTGCTGCTGCATAAGCAAACAACGGCGAGAGTGGCTGAGCTGTGATGCGGTTGCTGTGGTGGGCTGGAGCTGTAATTCAGTGGCTGAGAGACCTGGATTCAATTCTGTGCTCCACCACAGACTTCCCATCCGTCTGGGGCCCAATTCCTTAGTCTTTCTGGGGTGGTCTGTGTTGCACAACACAGCATTGTGCAGAGATCCTGGGGCTGGTATTAGCTGAAGTCTAGCTCTGTGATTTGGTGCAGCCCTCCCTGGGAGCTCTTTAGCCCTGCAGAGGACGTGAGCCTCTAGGGCTGCAGCGGGGACTCTCTCTGCCTGCTCTGGACCCAGAAGACCTCGCAGCATTAGGAGCTAGCGGAGGATTGCTAGTACAGCGCAGAGGTGTGCAGTATGGGCAGACCCTCTCTTCCCTTTCCTGTCTGCAGCAGTTTGATCTGCTTCGCAGAGAGGTCTGAGTGTAAATAGCCTATTGATTATGAGGTACAATCCCAGTGAAGAAGGCCACCAGTATGTGTGAGAGTGTTATCATTTTATCCCTGCCCTGCACAGGAGTGTACAAGTAGGTGATGCTTAGATTAGCGTCTGTCACGGAGTCTCCAGCAGGGCTTCAGGCAGAGCCTAGTGCTCCTCTTTCTTTTTCACGTGGCTCAACACGAGACCTCCTTGCTAGTGAGGGAAAGTAATAGTGACCTTCCATGGGGCCCAGTCTCCATTCCCAGTAGCGCTGTGTTTGTTAAGGGAGCTTGCATTTTCCTGGGGAACGAACAATGCCTGACTGTAGGTGTGTTCTGAACTCCTATCTGTGCCTTATCTGCATCTGAAAAGGCAAACATGAAACTTCAGCTGTTTATTTGCCTGCATGCTTTTAAGATATCACAACCTTGAAAGTACAGTGTCTGAGCTTTTTGCTTTTGAATTGACGACCTCAGTGCTAAACAAATGTTTTTCAAATGTGAAGTGAACCCTGCCTTTTTCTCTCCTTTGCCCAATTTCTTCTCCCTGCCCCGTGCACTAGCTCCACCCATTTTTTTTCTGTCCTGGGGTTTCAGCTGTATTTAGTAAAGTCTGGATCAAGATGGAGACTTAGAAGAGTCAAGAGGAGAAGTGGGGAGAAGTGCGTGACCACCGGAGGCTGGTGGCATAGGATGTGGGAATGCAACATGGAGAGAGTGGTGGCTTCCCCGCTGAGTTCCAACCACAGAAGACACTGTGAGGACAGACCATCAAAAGTGTCGGCTCTCACAGGAAGCATTTTGGATCAAAACACCACTCTTCAAAACAAAGGGAGAATTTCTTTACTTCCCATCCTTTGTGACTTCAGTGAAGCTACTCATGGTGTATACGCGATTCAGGCTTGTGTCTTAGCAGAGCGGAAATATTACAGAAGTGTTGCGCTGAATGCTTAAATAATCGACTTGCAACCAAGAGCATTCGCAGGAGTGCACGCTGTGATACACATTATACACTGCTTCTTGCTGGTGGGACAGTACCCTCCAATCAGACCCCACAGATGGGCTCACATAATGTTTGCTGACTCTAAAACTTTTTCTGTACGTAAAAAATCACTTACACCCCATTTTCAGCATCATATGCCAGATGCTAGCCTGTCTTTGAATGGCTGAATTCTTGCCTTTTTTCAACATGTTGCAAAATTGATTCTGACTGAAGCACAGAATTTACAGCAATTCAGGAGAAGAGTGAAGACTGTGTCTGATGAACCCCCCCACCCAAGTCAGCGTTGTGAGATGAGGACACCCCAGTTGGGCAGTGCAGTCCCTTCAGATCAGGCCAGACTTGTGTAACTTGGGTTTCATTGAGAAGCACGGAGCCACTTGAACCGCGCACTGAGAACCAGATTCTGCTCTGATGGGGGATTTTTGCTGTAACCATCTGTCAGGGGGCTTCAAATCTTAATGGTCGCTGAAATTCGTGAGGAAACATCAGAAGTTAAAATGCCTGTTTTTTTGGAGGCGTAATGCTACTGACTCATTAGTTCACAGCTGCCCTGACATTTTGTCAACAGGAGAAGGACAACTCAGGATCAACACAGTAAATACTGAATGACAAAACGAGTTGGCCGCACCATTGCTTTGGTATAGTTTGATCTCGGTAACAGAGATCTCTGGTGGTGTGTCTCTGTGGGGGTGTTTCCAGGGTGGTCTCTGCAGGGTGAGGATTTTGCATCTGGGGGAAGAGGCGAGAAGAGGACGCCCTAGCTGGAGAAATAAGAGCATCTGTGAAGAAGCTGGCTGAGCAGCGCAGGAGCTGCAAGAACATTTACTTGACTCCCTGTTTCTGAAGAAAGGTCAGCAGCAGCAGCTATTGTGGCGTGGTGATGATTTATTCAGCCCAGCTGCTGCTGAAGGCTCGAACTAAGCTGTAAGGCTTCCTCCTGCTTTTCAGTGGCTGTTGTTACACATACAGGAAACACCTCGAGGGGATCAGGCAGGGAAACGTGCTTAATTTGAAATCCAGCAGCTTGAAACGGTGTCAGCGCTGGTGGGGCAGCAAGCAGAGACCGGAGGGCAGTGTTGTGGCTGTGTGCTGCAGCCTTCAGCATCTCCTCAGGCACTTCTCAGCCCTGAAGTTCAGCTCTGAAACATACGTTGACCGCTCAAGCGATCCAGGGAGTGGTTGGTTCACTTTTGTGTTATTGTGGTCTGCATGGAGAATTTGATTTATTAGTAAATCGGAGAGAACTGGTAAATGATATTAGATACTAGGATTCCTTGTGTATTCGATCTCTGAACAGGGCAGGAGGGCTTAAAAATCACCAGACAGCTCTCCTGGGTGCACTTCTGTCTGTGCACAGCTCAGACACCAGTGAGGCGGTGTGATGTGCACACGTGTCGAGCTTCCGAAAGCAGCCAGCCATGGGTTTTCGGTTGGGCAGCTGCGCAAGCGTGGCAGCTGCCCAGGGCCTGTCCATCCCCTGTCCTTCAGCAGCATGGATGTTGCTGCTGTCACTCAGCTTCAAAAAGGCACACGTAGGTCATTCCTGAACCATGTGGCACTGGTACGCTGCCAGCCGATGAGCTTGTCAGAGAGGTGCAGGGTGGACACGCTGAGTAGAAACAGATTGGATAATTCTTTCTTAATTTCCATTTCTTCAAGATGCATCTGCCCTGGTCTGTGCCTTTAGAAGCGTGACGCTCACCGGTGCTGGGCACATCCTGCTGTGGGAGAGAGAACATCATCACACAGCCAAGATGGTGGCATTTAACTGGAAGGTGAGGATGTTTCACATTCATACAGCAGCGGATTACTGCTCTTTCAAGCAGATGCATGTAAGATGTGGCTGGGTGGGTCCTGTGTTTAAAAATGGCTTCCTTGCCTGGGTGAAGGCCGTTTAACTACCACACTCTCTGCAGCTCAGGCACAGAGGACTCGTTGTTGTTGTCCTTTCCTGCCATACAGGCTTGCATCTTGTGGGCTGGCCCCAGTTCTTGCTGTCAGGGCCTTGCACTTTAGACCTGAGCACAGCGGTGGTAGGCAAGCTCTGCTCTGCTTGCCTCTGCTCCTCCCGGTTTTCCCCTTTCCAGGCTTTTCTCTGGCTGCTCTTTCCTCAGCTCCTTTCATTACTGGAGGGTCTTTTCTCCATTATGTCTTTTAGTGTATTAGGGTCATAAACACTCTGCAGGGTACGTGGTGTAAGGCACAGAAATGTTTGAGAAAGTACCTCATGCATTAACAATTTCAACATGTTAAATCAGACCATTTATCAAGAAAGCAATGCTAACCCCAAGCCTTGGCTTTACCTTTCTGGTGTTGCAGAGCTGTGGTTTAAAGAGTTTGCCACTCTTAATGGCAGTGTGGGGAGATTGACAGAGGATGATGGGGTTTTTGCAAAATTAGAGGGGAGTGGCCTGATGTCAAAGGTAACGTGCAGCTTGTAGAAATCAGCATTATGGAAGACCCCACTTGAGCTTCTGATTTGTGGACTTTAAGGGGACACACTAATGGTGTGTGGACACAAGGCTTTTTCTAAATTCACTAGTTTGACTATGGCCAAACAGCTTTTTGAGGTGCTGGAAGGCCTGCTAAGGGTACAGTGGGGTACTGGGAGTATTGCTAAGGGGGAGCTGGCACTGTGAACCTACTGTGCACCCCTGAAGGACTGGACCCACCCTGCTGGCCAGGTGGCTCTTTGAAACAGCGTGCTGGGAAGTTCATGTACCTTCAATATCCTTCTGTAATTGATGTCTCAGTCACTGAGTGCCCGTGCTGCTCTTGTTATATTTGTGTTCTGAATTCACAGTGTTAGCCATTTGCATTTTATTTTCCACCCCATGTGCATCTACAGTAGCATGCTTTTATAACATTGAAATATGTTGTGCAATTTCGGTGGTTCCAGGCATTAAAAACTCCTGAAACTGAATCATTGGAGGCTGTGGGTTTTTTTACTTTTCTTCCAGTTTAAAGGCCTTTATCTATACCTTCCAGATCTGGGCAAGTTAATTGCAAAACTACCATAGATTAAAATTTCTAGGAGCACAAAAGCGTCTTTGGGGATCACATCTGATAGCTGATATGCACGGATCCATCGCTCATTAGAATTATTCAGAAGTGTTTCCACTTTTATGGTTATCCTAAGATATTCAGTTCTTTGCCTTTTTCAGCTCTAGATCGTGCCAATATTCCTTTTGCTGTAAAGCAAGCAAAAGCAACAAAATCCTGTTCAAAGGGGCTTCATATACAAACTTGAGTGAAGTGAACTTGGTTTTGTCCTTTCCCCTAGACGTTGATCTGCCTAGTTTAAAGTATCCTACAAAAAAAAGCATGAACAGGGGAGCATTGCCATTGTTTTGAATAATACTGTTGCTGTAGGAAGCTGTATTGCATCCCTGTAGATTCATTTTTAATTGTCCAAGTGTTCCAGTAACTGCTTAAAAATATTGTTTTACATTTCAGGCTTTGGAGAATTTCCCATTGCTGATGTACATTTTGGCAGCTAAAACATTGATTCTTTGCTTAGCGTTTGCTGGAGTAAAAATGTACCAGAGCAAAAAAATTGAAGAAAAACTGAAGAGGGAACGTGAAGAGAAATTGAAAAGAGAAGCAGAGAAGAAGGATGATTGAAGAGTCTCTCAGGTATAGAATTTATTTGACATCGGGGTGTTTGATAATGGCATTGACATATTAATCCCATTATGTTTTGACTTGGATGCATTTGGATTGTGCAATTAGAACTATCCTCATTATCTGAGTTCTTGTAATGTTTGCCTCCTGTGATGTTTCAGTGTTATTTGCACAGCCGTATCATCCCCATTCTTTGTAGGAATTGCAGTTACCACCAGAAAACTTGGCAGCCATGGTTCGTGATTTAGGAGATCTTAGCACAGTATTCCTTCTCTGCTCTTAATCTCCCTGAATTTTTGCGCCCAACCAATTGCACAGGAAGTCCTGATGCCTAAACAGATGGTTAAATTGGGCAAAAAATGCATGAGAGGCATGACAGACAAGATGATGCAATAAGACTTCTTGGCCTTAAGTGACATAATTAAGATCGTCATTAATCATAATTAAGAATCAGCCATTCCGTATTAGCTAAATACATGACAAGTAGATGGTTTAGCTGGAAGGGCCAAATCTCATGCCATGGAACTTCCCAAGGTAACAGAGGTGCTACAGGTTATGCTATATAACATCCACCAGATACACTTCACTGACAAAAATTGACATCTTTCTGCATAAAAGAGCAAAATGAACGTTACGGAATTTCTTAAAGTTTTGGGTTTTCATTCCCCATGGGCTGAATTCCTTCCCTCGGCTTTCAAAGTTTAAACAATCGTTGCCTTATTGGATCAAGTCCATTAGCAAAATGAGTGCTGACTAGTGCTAAGATTATATTCCCTGACTTGTTTGGTATGTGATTTTTGTATCGGTTCATTTCACATCTCTCTGTTCTGCAGAAAAATGGGAATTCTATTCCTGCCTGCCCTTTGTAAGCTCAGTGGGAGTTTGATGTAATGTTATTCTTTATTAAACTAAAAAACTTAACTTTCCCTTTTTGAGGTCATCACCTCACATATGAAGAGAGTTTCAGTTTTTAGAAATGTTTACTAGTTTTGATTTCAGACCTATCACTGTTTTATTTCGTGCAACAAGGATTGGAAGCTGTGACTAGAAATGGGGCTGTGGAAATAACCATGGGAACGAAGTGGCTCATTCGCATAGAAAAAAGCAACAAAAACAAAGGTGTTTTTCAGTTTCCTGTTTATATCAGACTGAGGACTTGTCTCTGGGCAGACTTGTGCCATTTTAAACTTTTATTTTAAATAAGTTTCGCTAGCCACTGGAAAATGCTGTGAGAACACTTCTTTCCATTTTTGCAGAGTAAGTCAGAGTAAGTTATATGGAGTTTTATTGCTAAACAAATGAGAGATGGGCTGCCCTTCAAGCGAGCAACCTGTGATGAGCAGACCATACCGTGCTGTGTGTGCAGTGCTGTGTTCCAGGGAGTTCTGCCTGGCAGAGTCCACATCCCAAGCGATTGCTGCACCAGGGTAACGAGCTCATCCCACAAGGCCTCTGTGTCCAGCAATGTGACGTTGACCTTGTTGAATGACTGGCATTAAAGCATCTTTGATTTTGCAGAAAATACCCTAGTTGCCCCGTCACCTAGTGTTGCCCACCAGAGGCCCAGTCCTTCCTAAATTCCGCCATCTCTCTGACTGTCGGCCATGTCTCTCTCTAATGGGATTGCGAGAAGGGGCGAATTCTCCTGCCCTAAAAATGTTCTCTCGTGTCAGCATGGCAGAGCCGCGAGTAGCTCCGATTGCAGCGTGCCACGTGGGCAGGCAGATTTAGCTCCTGTGCTGCCAGCATATTGTGCCTGCTGTTCTCACTGCTGTTTCCCCACCCTGCAGATTTTCTGACACTTGGCAGCTTGCAGTGGATTCCTTTCCTGGGAGAACAAAGCCTTCCTGTAGATGAAGGATGTGTCAAAGGAATAAAACCCTCAAGAGTAACATTCGCTTGAACGGTATCTCAACTTTTTGTATGTACAGCAAAATATCTAAGCCTCTATTTATGCAATAAAGAAAACTTTGTTAAAAAAACCAGCAATGGCCTTGGTTGCTGCTTACTCAAATGCTACAGTTAGAGCTGCAGGGGAGGCAGTTTTTAAATATTAGCTGCCAGGAGGTGGCTGGTTTTAAAGAGAAAAACACTGAATCCATCATGGGCGTGTGCAAGGTTGATGGACAGACAGAGGGAAATGGGGAGGGCTCTATGCAACTTCTTCAGAGCAACAGCTTTCCTTCAGGGGTGTAAATCTGAGACTTGTGGGCTCTTTATTGAATCCAGATGAATGAGTGCAGAGGAGAGAAGCTTTTCCGGGCAGGTCTTTCTTAAACCCCTTTCCATACTTAGGACTTCCTTAGAGTAATGCAAATCACAATGTCAGTGTGAAAACCTTTGAGGAAGCTTCATGCTAGAAGGTTTCTTACATTATTTTGCTATGCACAGTATCCGAGAACTGTATACGGCTCTATTTACTACTCAGCCTGTGAAGCAGAGGGGGTTTTCATGACCATTACTAGCTCTTCCGGCATGTGCAATAACACCAAATCCTGGAGGGTAAGCTAACTCAGTCACAATAGGTTAATCAACAGAGCAGATTTTTTCCACAGAAATAAAAGCTTAGGTATGTGTAGCAGTGCCAACTGGTATGTTTGCCTTCACGTTTCCATTATAAAGCACTTTCTAGGTGCTGGTGTCTTCTGGAATTAAGGTGAAGCTGAAATCTGACAGGGAGAGGAGGGAAGAGGAGACATAGAGGGCCCTTGGAGAAGCCTTGGGAGCCCCAGCAGGATGCGGGATGCCTCTGGGATGGCTTGCTCCTGCCCTCTCCCTGCGGCTGCGGGCTGAGGTGACGGCTGTGGTCCCAGCAGCGCACGCTGCTACCATATCCCCCTTTCCAGCGTTACCTTAGTTTGTGTGCGGCCAATACAGCTGATGCTCAGAGGACTCTCGCCGTGGTGGAGCTACTCACTGGGAACTGCAGTGGTTTTTAAAATCTCGCTGTTCATGCGGTCACCTTGGTGACTGGGGAATATAAGCATTGCAGAAACCCATTCCCAGGATACAGGAATATCCTTGCTATGGCAGCCTCAGGACTGCCAGGCTGGGGAATTCGTGGTGCCATTGTAAACCAGCAGTTTCCCTCTACAGGCTCAGCAGTCATTTGTCTATGCAAAGCTGGAATTGAATGGTAATTTAATTAAATGGCTCTGCGGTGTTCAGTGAGAACAGACTCTGCTAACCACCTCCATTAAACAGCTGTTGAGGGAAAGGCGCCAAGGTACTTAGCTAAGCCACACGCCCAAACCTTAACAGGAAATTGTCAGCCCTGTGTATTGTCCACCAGCTTCAAGAGTAAGCAATGTCTTGGCTCCATGCGGCCACCGCTTGCCTTTGAATATTGGCCCAAATCTAGATTTTTTCAGACTCCGAACCAAGAGTAGATTTTTCTAAACCAAGAGTAATAATGAGATTATTTTTTTTGGTTTTAACACTGAAAGCAGAGGTATTCTCTGCTTCAATACAGTTGCTATGTAAGCAGAATCAAAGGTTTACAATCTCACAGAATCATAGAATCATAGAATCATTCGAGTTGGAAAAGACCCTTGGGATCATCAAGTCCAACCATCAACCCCACTCTACAAAGTTCTCCCCTACACCATATCCCCCAACACCACATCTAAACACATTCAGGGATGGTGACTCCACCACCTCCCTGGGCAGCCTATTCCAGTGTCTGACCACTCGTTCTGTGAGGATTTTTTTCCTAATGTCCAGTCTAAACCCACCCTGTTGCAGCTTGAAGCCATTCCCTCTTGTTCTATCGCTAATTACCTGTGAGAAGAG
>VYZM01023824.1:211660-270230 GCA_013398915.1 Dromas ardeola | reverse complement strand
GTGCTGAGTACAGGGGGACAATCACCTCCCTACTTCTGCTGGTCACACTATTTCTAACACAAGCCAGGATGCCGTTGGCTTTCTTGGCCACCTGGGCACACTGCTGGCTCATATTCATCCGCTTGTCAATTAGAACTCCCAGGTCCTTTTCTGCCAGGCAGCTTTCCAGCCACACTTCCCCAAGCCTGTAGTGCTGCATGGGGTTGTGGCCCAAGTGCAGGACCTGGCACTTGCCCTTGTTGAAGCTCATACCGTTAGCGTTGGCCCATCAATCCAATCTATCCAAGTCCCTCTGTAGAGCCTCCCTATCCTCATGCAGATCAACACTCCCGCTTAACTGGGTGTCATCTGCGAACTTACTGATGATGCACTCTATGTCCTTATCAAGATCATCGATCTCTCTTTAACACAAGTCATTTAGGATCAAAGCAACTGGGCACCAATTGGCACCATTTAGCACCCAAAGCAATCAAGATTGGCATTAAAATCTGGGGCCCTACCTTGCCAAACGTGTGCAAGAAGGGAATTAACACAAGAAGCCTCTTTTTTGTCCCTGGCTTGAGGTGGGGGAGGAAGGAGCTGTGAGGAGTCTCCTCAGAAGTCCTCCACATCACCACCTTTTTGCCTCTACAGCCAAAACAGAAAACCTCTTTTTGTACGTGTAAGACTTAAAATCTGGTCCAACCTGGCTGCTTTTTTCCTTAACTTCGGAGTAGTGCTGCAGCATACGTAACCCCTAGAGCCTGTGATGGGTGTTGCATCAGGCTGATTAGGATATCCTGGAGTTTCCAAAATAAGAAGAGATCTTATCCATTCCTTAACCTGAACCAATATCTGTTCTCTGACATATCAGGGTAGAGTTTTGATCTATGCTATCACTGGATAGGTTACAGCAGGGTTGTTTTTTTTTTACCTTTGGGCATCCTACGTGCTGCAGCTGCAGCCTTAAACAAGAAAATATGCTGACACTGGGGGGAGACAGCAGCTCAGATTTGTTTCAGTTTCTTGTTCAGAAACCAGCTGGGGACCTCGAAGTCTGGTTTCTTACTGAAACAAGGGTTGTACCATTAGTCCTGGCAAGTTTAAAAGAGGACTAGAGAATTCAATTTGATTGAGTTTCTGCAAGTGAGAGGAGGCAGCAAGGACAGAGATCCTTGAAGTGCTCAGTGACAGCAGGGGATCTACACAGGATCCTCTAGTAGGTGTTCCCATCCCAGAAAGCGAGCCAGGTCACACTCTTCAGGTGCCTACAGAACTAGAGAGTCTCTCCTGCTTCCCTGTTCCATAAAATTACTCAAGTGGAGCATTCATGTTGTATAGATGGGCAGCTTAACCTTACGCAGTACCTCACTTGCACGGGTCTTTCACTACTGGATGTTGTCACCAATGCCAAGTGTTGAAGACTGAGAAAATAAAAGGATTACTGGCTTTTAAGCTTCTAGTGTTTGCACCTTTAGGCTTTCTTTTACTGACAGGAAGGCCATGTGTTTTTAAACAAAAGCCAAAATCCTTGTGTAGTAAGAAAGGAGCTGTTATGATTTTAAGGGGGAAAAGAAAAAAACTTTCACAAGCTCTGAGACGACTTAAGTGGCTGCTGGAATAGTACTCTTCCAGCCTTAAGGAGTTCAGTGGCTGTGGGGTATCTGTGATCTTTAGAGTCCAAACTAAGTGAAGAAGCATTCAATGGGACTGTTTTCTCATTATCCATTTTGGACTTTGGCTGAAATGAACTCAGCTTAATTCTAGTACCACTGAACACTTTTACTCTGAAGGACTTTTACCAGAAACACCACAGCACTGGTGCTGGAGGAAGGCACAGCTCCCTGAGCAGCACCCCAGGGCAAGAGAGCCATTGTGCTGCAAGTCAGGGCGCCAAACATTTTTCAGCACTTCTGAGAGCCTCACATGCAAACAACTATTTCCATAATTTCTTTCCTCAGTTTTCCTCTTGTGGATCAGCCATTCCAGCTGTTCTTTCTTGCTCTTCTCAGTAAAGGCACTGCAAATGTTCTGCCTGGGGTAGACTCCTTCACAGTTCTCCTTGATCCCAGCTCCGACCTGTGACACTCAGCATCTCTCCCTACCTGCTGACTGTCAACCCCCTGGCCTTAGCTCTGGGCAAAGAGGAGTGCTGCGGCAACCTCTCATGGCCCCCTTTCCAGCTCTGTCATGGGATTTACCAGTAGATTAAGCTGAAAAAACCCAAACCCCTCTTGTTTCAGCCTTCACCAGTTCTTCACAGTCTTTGGAAAATTGCTTCCGAAGACGCATCAACTTGCTGCATCCCTTCCCTATTTATTAACCATGTACCAACCTCAGCCTTCAAGTCAAGTTTAGTGAGGGGCTGAGAGACCTCACATGAAGGAGCTGACTACCCTGTGACAGTCTTGTGTCTTGACATGCTCCCATTCACATGGAAAACAAACTTGGCGATATGGCTGTGCAAGTGTACAACCCCTGTGAGCGTATGGAGGTAAAATTTGTAAAACCTGAGTTTATGTTTCCCCCATGGACATGTGCCAAAAGCCATTTTCAGATAGGCTGGCTGGAAGTGGCTACCTGGTCTGGGGACTCAGAGGTGGATGGATGTTTACACACAACCCGTGTTACTCCGCAGTTTGACTTTGGCTTTTGAAGCTGTTTTTTCTTGGCTACTGGGGCAAGCTCAGTGTATCATCTAGGCTCAGCTGGACCTTGATTGGCATATGCGAGTCCCAGTCTTGGGGATAATAGGAGCACCAGCTGGCCCTTCTCCATCTGATAACAGAAATACCCGGTAGTTGCCAGAACGGTTATCCCCATAGCAATGGACTCCTCATATGTTCCTGTAGAGAAAAAGTTTGGGCACAAATAAGTGATTAGGCATGTATTCATGTGTATCTCCATATGCCATCAATTTCTCCCTCTCTGAATCTGACAAAAGAGCTATTGAAAATGTCTGTGTGTACCAGCATCAAAGGCTGTGCCTCACCGCGAGACTGCTTCCAGTCTATCCAAAGGTTCTTGAGATGGCTGCCACAGAGCAGAGAAGGTATATAGCTGCTTCGTATTGATCACTAGAAACACAGCATGGGTGACTATCCTTTTTTATTAGTCTCTTTTTTTTCCTGGACTTTCTCATATTGGTTGGTTTTGCTCTCCAATGCCTCAACTTCTAATGGTGTGGCACTTTCCCAGTCCTGTGGCTCTTTTGATTTGCTGTGACTCATATTCCCCTTGCCTAAACTCAGGCTAATTTCCTGGCTTAGTGTTTCTCATTGATTTGAGGAGGCTTAGAGCTAGCCAACAAGAAACGTCAGACACTGACAGTTAAGTGGTGTTTAAGTCATATAAATGAGTCTGGCCCTTACATGTATTTTTTTTCTACAACAGTTTTCTCATTTTGCATTTCTTACATAGGACGTTGTTCCTGTATCCCTCCTTCTTTCCTCTGTGTATTTCTCTCCGTACCTCCTCCATGTGGTCGCTGCGGAAGGAAAACCCAGGGAACAAGTTCACAGAGACAGAGGCTGGGCTTTGAGTGCTGCTGGTAGCCTTTCCACTACCTGCTCAGCCTTCTCCCAGTTCTCAGGCATGGCACAAAATGGGCCCCACTCTGCCTGCTCAGTCACAGAAGCTCACACCTTGTGCCCCATCGTTACGTCCCTGGCTTGGGCTCTTGCCCCAAGTGCATTTGTCCCGTCTGTACTCTGGGTTGCAGCATGCTATTAGGACAGACGAGTTGAAAATAGGGAAAAAAATGTGTTGAGCTAATTATTCGAGGCCCGCTTCATGATCTGGAGGAAAATAAATGTTTTTTTCTATGAAGGCGAGGCTTGGAAAAGCATTTAGAAGTAATTAGTGAACGAGACATCATGAAAATTCAGGTGATTTGCATTCCAGCTAGCTTAGAGCAGAGGGACATCTGTTATAGCTTCTTCATCAACATATGCATTTGCATCTTTCTCTCCTTTTTATGCAAAGATACTTTAATCATTTTATTCTAGTGGTGCATTTCAGTCACGCAGGGAGAGTTGTGAGTGGGAACAGAGAGATTTGCGTTGACATCCTGCAACGGTCAAGTGTACTGAGCCTCACTACAAGAGCTATTGCTAGCAAACCTAATAAAATAATAGGTATTTAAAATCCTACCAAGAAGATATTAGACTCATGCATGCTATTTCAAGTGCTCTTGAATAAGGTGCGTGCTATTTGGTAACATCCTCCTATTAGCTTGTTTAGTCATATGTTAAAGGAATTGCTTGTCATCCTAAATTACCCGTTGAGTCAGAACTGTATGAGCCACAATATTTTTCTTCGGTACAAAGGGTTACAACGTTTTGTAGAAAACATGGCTTGTAATTACCCTTATGCAGCAGCAAAGGGGGAGGGAGGAAGAAAGAAGAGGACTCATCTCAGAGGATTTTATATAAAATACCAGGGTTCATTTTATTTCAGACTCGGTTCTTTTTCCTGCCCACAGGTTTCCATACGCATTAAATAGGACTGGGTAGAAAAGTTTTGGCAGCCCTCAACCTCCTAGCGGGAGGCTGGGAAGAGTGAAGGTGTTCAGCGAGTTTTTCCCAGCCCTTTGCAGGGAAAGGATGTTTTTCGCTCGCTCTCTGGGAGATGCGGCACCAAACACTTCCTCTTTCCTCAGGCTTGTTTCCATGAAAACCTTCATGGAGGCTTCACCCTCGTTCTACCAAAGAATACAAAACAGGAAAGACTCATGACTTCCTGTGACACAAATCACTTCATTTTGATACTTCCTTGTTGCCAAAATGGATGGAAAGCAGGTGATTCTGTACCTGGTCCCATGGGCTCCACTGCAAATTAGGGATGGCAGAAGATACACCCCACCAAATCAAGAGATGTTGCAATGTGCCCCCTAAGCCCACAGCTGCGTAAGCTGTGGCGGCAGAGACCGGTAAGGCTGAGCTGTGGTGAGGCAGGAGTCTGGGACTCTGCTGCATTCAGGTTTGGTCTCGTTCTTCTTCATGTGAATCCGGAACACAGCAACGAAGTCACCGGGTTTGTGTTGATTTGACTGTAGCGCACTGTTACTTCCCCCCAATAGCATAGTTTAGAGTCATCGGGTGAAGGTAAACACTGGGAAGCAAGTCATTGGGAAAATGGGGTGTGCATCCTTTGTTTCTTAAGAAAACCAAGCTAGGGTGCAATTACTGATTGTCCTTGTGGCAAAGAGGCACCGGACCTCTGTCTTTGCTCATGCTGATTTCACACCACTTCATATTCATTGATATTTAGTGGAGCAATTGCTGCTTCAAGCCGATGTGAAATTATGTTCAGAGCCATGACACCAGGACAATAAAAGCATTCCTGTCCCCCTCCAGTCTCTCCCCTTTTCCCCACACTCTTTCCTTCTTGCATTTGAAGCACCTAATTTTCCATTCTCTGCTACAGCCATATTTGTAAAAAAATAGCAGATGTTTTTGCTGATGAATATGAAGCCAAGAAAAGAAAGATGGTTATTTTTCTCTGTATATTCACATCTCGGCTCTGGAGAATTACATGCGTGGATTCTTCTGAAGGTAGATGAGACTCCCTTTTTTAGACATCTCTCTGCCACAACAAATTACAATGCTCCTTTAGATGGTTTCCACACGCAGGTAAAAAACTGCACAGATTTGCCTCAGTGTATTGAAATGTTTTAGTGAACCTGTGAATCATCTCGTAACTTACTTCTTTTATGTTTTTATGGTCTTAGTTCTCTTAGAAGTACACAATAAACACATACCCAGCAATGAGCAACACAGGGAATGTAAATTGGGAGCCACTTTCAAAAAAACAATAAAGCGTTCAATGAACTTGAAAAAACTGCTGTTAAGAAATGCTACTTTGCATCACTCATAAATAATCTTTTGAACTCAATTCTGTGAGAAATCAGTAATCGATGTCATGGACAAAGAAAATCTCCAACCATGAGTGCCATATTTTATCCTGAGAGATTGAACTCTTCATGGTTTAAAGCCTAAACCAACTACTAATTGTTAGGCTTCAGAAAGGAACTTCCCTTTTAGAAAGTTTTCTTTTACCTGTCACTGAAATGTTTATTGCAGACCACTATTGGAAGCAAGGTACTCGGTGTAATGAACTACTGAGCTGGTATCAGATGTTAATGCATATATGGTGGGAAAGCCGCATTAAATTCTTCAGACTTCTTTAAGCTGTGGACTCTGGTGTCAACCACAGCCTAGCATCTTCCCTGCTCAGGAGCAGATCTCCCATTGGGGTCAAAGGCAGGCTTGACCTACAGAATTCATTTTGCAGCCCTGTCTTTCTTGAAATTGAGGGCATTTACATCTGAGGCATGGTCTCATAACTCCCGTAACAGAGGAATTTATGCAGAAGGCTGGCTAAACTGGATCTTAGGCACGCTTTGGCCTGTTTTTGTGATAAAGCAAATTAACTGTCCCTTCCCGATGCAAGCATAGTGCACATCAACCTAATCCTGGCATACACCTAAAAAGAAACATTCAGATTTAAAATGATCTCTTTTATTAGTGCTATTGACATGTGGTTTTTTAGGCTTACACCCTTTGAAGGGCTCAGCAGAGCTGGAACAGGGTAACTCATTCAGAACAGATTTGAGGCCTGGCTGCAGGAAGAACTGTTCAAGAAAGTGTGTCAAGGTAGTGGTTCTCCCAACTCTTTACTCTGCTAATCACTACCTTCCATTTGTTTGGGGTCATCTTCTCTATTCCTTTAACAATCAAGTCACTGAAGAGGATACACCTATAGGAGTGGGTCTTCTCAATAGACTTCAGGGCAAAGTCCTTTCTGTTGTTTATAATAAACCATTTCAAAGAAGACCAGGCGACATCCATAGGGTAGAGATAGTTGTAAGACGAAGGCACAACAAGAAGCTCATGGCCATTGGCTCTAGCAACTTCAGGGCAACACTCAATGCTGGACATGTAGATCGCTGGTGGGACTGGCGTCAGAGTTCCTGTCTCCGGCTCCTTGCTGTCTTTTGCCCCCATATGCATCGGCTGCCTTTTGTCCCTGATCACAATTACACACTTCCCATAAGAGGTCGTCAGAGAATCACACAGCTCCTGAAAAATACCATTCTGCTGATGGGTGGGCAGATCACCTCTTAAGAGCAGTTTGTACCTCCAGGGCACCCACCCTTGGCTGCTGCCAGCGTGAACAAGTGTCCATACTGGCCACCGCAGGCTGGCCTCCTCGGCTATTTTTTCTCCTGTTATAAGACTTTCTGGAATATCTGTTTCCCCTAAAAAAATGGTGTTGAAACTGTTAAGCTGCAGTGTCCTCAGAGCTCTTAAATACTGCAGGCACTGCCTCTTTGAAGCAGCATCACAGCAGCCCCTCCGAATTACATGCCTGAGGAGCGGATTTGCGAAGCGCCGCATGTTGGTGTCTCAGGGCACATGAAAGATGCTCACAGAGCTCACAATGCGCCCGTTGCCCAGGTATTACCCCGTGGTGTCACACCCCACCAGCAGCAGCATCAGCAGGGGCTTCCAGGTGGCTGATCAAAAGACATCTTGGAAAACAACGGTCCCATCAGGCTGGATAGGTTGCAACTGTGCAGCTGGCAGCTTCTGGCATCAGGACTTTGCTTATCTTGAACATCACGGTTCTTCCTCTCACAGCACTGGGTGGGTGCCTGAGGCCTGTGTACACGTGTGGGCCACCCAGGCACCACCAAAAAGGGTCCAGAGGGATGCGGATGTGGAGGAAGGAGATGCCCAGAGTCAGCATGGAGAGTGAGCCAGCGCCTGAGCTTTGAGACCAGTGGTAGAAACCATTCTCTCTTTCCCTTGTCAGGCATGTGGCCTCATGGAAGATGTGGCCTTGAAGTCCTCACGAGTGGAGGAGGGGGCTGAACCCTGGATGTCTTGGTATGGGGGGGAAGGAGGACCTCTGGATCCCCACACAAGCTTCTCTGATGGGCAGGCCCAGTCCTGGCAGCATTGCGAGGTGATGCCTGGTGCCCGGTGCTCAAGAGCACAGCAGCATGTGTGAGGTCCGCCATGCTCAGCCTGCCCAGCGCCAGGCCTTGGAGGGGGTGGAAATAAGTGATGCCTCAGACATCACTTCAGGATGAGGTATTTTTAGGAGTAATTTGGTTTCTAGAGTCCTCTTAGGTTCCCACTTTGTGCACCTGCTTCTCCATTTTGTGCTGGCCCTACCAATGAACCCCTGAGGGAACCTGCGTTGAGCTCGACACCAACACCATCACGTCCTCCAAGGGTGAGACACACCTTCAGAGAAATGGAAGGGATTATGGGGCAAAAAGAAAATTGCTCGTGTGGTGTTATGCGAACACACAGGCTGCAAGGAAGGTCAGAGCAGAAGGCTGGACGGGTACCACCCTGCTGCCATGGCAAGTCAGGGGGGCACAGGAGCACGTGGCAAAGTGAGGGCTGCAGCCGGCCTGGGGAGACGGGAACCATCAGGGAAAGATGTGTGTCTGTGTGCGTGCACATGTGTGCATGCATACGTGTGTGTGCACATGAGTGTGTGCTCAGGGGCACTGAGGGCAGCAAGTGTTCAGCTGGGGAAGGTTGTGGAGCAGCAGAAAGCAAAGACTATTTTGACCCAACTGGTTTCTTACCTGTCCCTGCTCCTCCCTGCAGACGTACACGCAGAATTGTACCGCAGGAACAAGCTTGTCAGTACAAGACTCTTAAATTGCTTCCACTTAGCTGTACCTACAAGGCTGGGAGTGAATGCTGGCAGCATCGTCAGCCTGCCACATAGGGCTGAACAGCACAAACATGTCAGTCTCTGATGATGGCACGCATTTCCTTGCCCACCTGAAATTGAGACACCCCACGGTCTGCATCATCCCCTCTTGGAACAGTTTTCCTTCCCTCTAACGCAGTGGGAAACTCTGTGAAGTCAAAAAAATGTCTGAAGATGAACATGGACAGCGGGGTCTAACTCAGCTGTTTGGATGCCCTCCTTGCTGAGGCAGATAAGTGATGGGGCACATCACGTTAGCAGCACCATGTGGAGAGCCGAAGTCTGAAAATGTGCTGTAAGAAGGGCATACCCCCAGAAAGAAGCCCGTATGGTTTGTTAGCCAGGTGCAAAATGATGGCAGATTCAGATTGTACACATATGAAGAAAAATCCTTGGATATGCAGTATACATTCATATGAGAATACAACATAAAATAGTATTGACTCATCTCTATTAGCATTTCACACTGTGGTATACCTTTGTCTTTTACTGTTAGCTTTTGTCCTTAATAAAGGTATACTGGGAGCATAACCTGACATGAGCAGTCCTACTGGAGTTACTGGGTGCTTATTTGTTTTGAAAAGTGCACGTTTAGAGGCCTGATTAGGGCCTGAGGTCCCCCAAAACACTGATTTAGGGACCTCACTGTTCAAGAACTGGATGTAAAGTGTCGAAAGAACTACCTGTAAAGAAATCTTATTCCCTAATTCTTCTTGGTGCCTGTGACAAGCATCCTACCCATGACACTCACTGGAACCTCAAATCATATCCCCTGTTACCTACATGGAAGGTGGTGTTTCCTTGTCTCCTCTCCAGAGAGGATTTACTTAATTGTGCATGAGTTGGAGCATGCCATCCTTGAGGTAGACACAAAAAGGGCACATCACTTTTGTTACTCTTGCTTTATAGCTACCTTCTGATTTTGAATGGACACCAGTAGGAAACAAGTCCGGGGAACAACTGTGGTAGCATCCAGGCAGCGCCCCCAGGTACAAAAGCGAGGTAGGGCTTCCCCTCTCCTTCCCCGTCCTCTCCTCCCTCTCCGGGTTTGTCCCTAAGGCCTCCTGGCCATGCCAGGCTAAGGATGGCTCTAACACTGCCCGCCTCGTCCCTCTCAGACCTGCCCCTGTCATCAGTGGCAAGCAGCAGGTCTGTGCTGCTTGTCCCCCGCAGGCTGCCCAGGGGCTGGAAGCTGTGGTGCCTGGCCCGTTTGTGGGCTCTGACACGGCTCCATGAGGCAACCCGAAGCACAGCAGTGGTGGTCAGGAGATGCGCTTCAAAAACACGGTCCTCTTCTGAACTGGACCACACACGTAGGTAGGGCTGCCCAGGAAAATTAGGCTTGACGTTCCTCAGTTTGGACCCCCCTATAGCAAACAGTCCTGAAGCCGTTGCTCTATCTGTCACTCCAGGCTTTTGTGGTTTTGCAGCATCGAGACAAACCAAGACAAAGACAGCCTGCTGCTGTAGGCTGAGTGCTTCTCTGCGCTTTCATGGGCTGATGAAGGGACTTAGCAAGGTGGATGAAGGAGGTGCAAACCAACCTTTCTGCTTGCCTTAGGCATGGGCAAGGTCTGTGTCACTGTATTGTGGTGCTGTTCCAGTAGGACACAGTGATGCTCTTATGCTGTCAGGTGGTATCACCGTGCCTGCCTCTCTGGCTAGCCCTGGCTCCTTCAACCCCCATGAACTGGACTGAGCCTAACTGGTTACGAAGCTGGTATGTAGTGAGATGATGAGGACTGCTTTCATGTCCTTTCCAGAGTAACTACTTGAGAAGTGGATTCTTCTCTGTCCCATTCATATATATATATATATATATGAGACAAACCCACCTGTTAACCTGCTTTAAAAACAATTATTCATGGTCCTAGCATCTCAACATCATTCAAAATGGGCAGCAGACATCAGGCACTGGGCTGAGACACAAAAAGATGTATTTTATTTCCCGTGCTACCTTTAGCCTGCTGCGTCACTTTTTCCTTCTTTTCGTTCCCACCCCATGTCTACCTAGCCAGTGAGCACTTCAGGGGAGGGACCTTTCCTTCTTTTCTAATTTGAGGCTTCTGACATTCCCTAGCAAGGCCGCACAGTGCAAAATCTCTGGGCATAGCCCCTACCTCACAAGTGCATTTGGGATTTGGGAAAAGGCACTTCTGATTGCTCTTTTATCCTTCAGCCATTGCAGCGGAGTCTCCCGCTCACACCCTGCTGCCCTACCATCAAGACCTGCCTCTGGCAGTAAGGACCTGAAGGTTGGGGTTTGGGCATCAGTGCTGGGACCGCCCGTTTTCTTCCACTGCCCCCAGCGCACGCAGCCATTGCACCCAGCGCCCCACGCACTGGCCGTGGGTGGTTGTCCTGGTTTGAGGTAAAACAGAACAAATTTTCTGATTTGTAATTTTACTTTTTAGCTGGGCCTCTTCTTACTGACTAAAGTCTGAAATTAGCAGCATATTGTTCAGAAACTGTTCACTCTCAGAGTGATAAGACCTGATTATACCAAGGAATGGTATGCACAGAGGCTCTTGCTTATACTTATTGCTATAACAACCAAGGTCAGCTCACTTCTCTGTTTGCCCCGTTAGAGGGTTGGAAGTGGAGAAGCGTAGAGGGGTCACACCTGCAGGGAGGAGCGGACAGGACAGGTGACCCAAAACTGACCAACAGGGTATTCCATCCCATATGCATCACGCGCAGTATAAAAGCTAAGGGATCAAAGGGGCAAGGGGGCTCTGGCTTGTTTTTTCTTCAATGGCCGACGTCTGAGGAGGACCCTGTCTGTTCGTCTGCCTTCGATCGCGATCCGAGCACTCCTGACTCTAGTTCCGGAATTCAGCTCCTGTCCGTCGCTGACTCCAGTCTGGGACTTTCCCTGTGTCTGCTGGTGACGCGATCGTCCTCCTGGGAGCTGGATACGGATTTGTATATATTGTATACTTTTTTAAAAATTTTCTTATTATTTCTTATTTCCTTATTTATTATTATTTTCATTAAAGTAGTTTAGTTCTTTTTCTAAACTCGTAAATCTCCTTATCTCTTCCTCTCCTCTCTGAGGAGAGAGGGGGGGAGGGCCATCTGTCGTTCTGATTGGCCAATCCGGCCAAAACCACGACAGTGGTACCTGCCTCCCAGGTGTCTGTGGGTGCGGGTGGGTGGGCTCAGCCCCACGTGGAGCATTTCACAGGGATGCTCAGGCTCAGCAGCATCCTGCTCCCCCTGCAAAGGAGGTGGAAGGCCTGGCCCCTGCCTGCTGCCAACTTCTCCATCACTGCCGGGGCACACGAGTTGGTGTTGAGCAGTGACATCTGGCCCCCAACGCACTTTTATAGTACTTCACCAAATTCCATTGTACCACGTAGCTAAATAACAAATTTACCAATTACCCATGAACAAAGTCCCTGTTAATGAGGCAATTAGGATACCGATTATCAGTTACATACCAATTACCCATTTCAGTAGTAATTATGCTATTAGGTTACCAGTCACCACATTCTACATGCAAGTTAAAAATCATCATAAACCCTTTATTTTAAAATGCCAAATAAAAACATAATGAAATACAGAACATAATGAAATACACATAAACAGTAGGCATGATGTTAGGCAAAAATTGGATGTTTTTACTGCTGTATTATATTACATGTAGCAGCTAAAATTAAGTTGCTAATTTTGAAATTTAACATTTTGTTTTTATCTAAATAAAATGTTTTGTAGGTTTGAATATTTTTTTTCCAAAACCAACATTTGAGAAAACATTATTCTGCAGGGAATTTGGTTCTCTTCCAGTCTTACATGAAGTGAGAAAAATTGGGATTCTTTTTCTAACAGATACCATATCCAATTTAAATAATCTGTTTTCCCTCCTAGCTGTCTGATGAAGTCCTGAACACTAGCTGAAGTCCCATGCCAAAGTAGTATTTCTGGTGTCAAACAAGAATTTCCAAAAGTGTGTAATTTTAGCTCTTGATCCGTGATGGAACCAATGAGAGAAGCACTTGCCAAAATCAAATACAACCTCAGGATGGAAACAGAAAAAGGTGGAAACTTCAGAAAACAAATTAAGCCAATACCTAAAGTAAGAGCCCTAAACTTCTCGGAACAGAGCTAGTACAACTGCTGGCGGTTTCCCCGCAAAGACTGGCGAGATACCTTGTGAAAACTGATGAAATTTGCCTTCCAGCATTAGGGACTCTCTGCCAAGGTTGAGCTTATCAGCCTTCCCCTTGGGGGCATCACAGTCACGGCTTCTGCCTAAGCACGGCCACTATTTTAGGTAGAAAGACTCGGCCATCTACTGCCTGGACTCTGTAGGAACGGGGTGTCTTAAGGAGTTGAAGCTTTTTATCAGATGTGGCTGAAACTGTATGTACGCACATAGGTGCCTCCTTGAGGTGGGGAAGGAAAAAAGGAAGGGAAAAGCTTCAGGGCCAATGGGTATGCTGGGGTCTGGGAAGGGGACAGAGCCATCAGGTCCGTTACCTGAGTGGTCGAGGTCTGATTTTAGCTCTCAATACAGACCACGGAGCCCCCACTGCATGTTGAGCACAGGGAGAGGAAGGGCTCACCTCACCCCCACCCCAGGCTGCCCACAAGAGCTCATTACCCGTAAGGGTGAGAGCAGGAATGGGCTTGTCCCCGAGGGCACACCAAAGGGGAGTATCAGTGGACTTCTGTCATACGTCAGCAGTGAATTAGTTTTCAGAAGCTCGGTTTGCAGGGGGGGCAAGGAGCACTTCCCATGGAGGTGGAGTTCACCCTCCAGCCTGGTGCTTCCCTTGCATCAGCCCATCCGGAAGAGCAGCAGCCACTTGCTGCAGGAGGTGAAATTTCACTGCACAGAACCTGGCGTGGGTGATGGGTGTCTGAAACCTGTGTCTAACACCCATGATGGAAAGAGAGATTTGACTGTGCTTCCTGACACTGTTGCATGACTGGAAAAATGGCTAAACTGGGCTTGCAAAGCACGAGGAATTGTTACTACTGCTAGAAGTCAGACTAAAGTCTCCTCTCAATGCTGGCGCTGGGCAGAAATCGATCCTTCTCCAAAAGTGATGGTGATACTCGCCACCTTCTGGAAAACACCCACACTGGGTAGAAGGAACAAACCTGGAACTGCAAATGTTTTTTCTATCTTCAAAACATCTCTTATTTTTCAGACCTGAATAGCTGTGCTGCAGCAATGGGAGCCTGGCTACTGAGTGTGGTCAGGAGCAGTGAGCATAAATAGCGCATCCAAACCGAGCAGTTATTAAACCAGACACAGTAATGAAGCCAAAGGCAATGGGGTCCAAAACTAACTCAACTGCCTAATTGGTCTCTGATGGAGACAGTGCCTGGGGAATATGCACCTGTCCAAAAAAGGAGATGTCTGTGTTGGAAAGCTAAATCTCTGGAATTCAAAGAAGTGTGGAAGGCCAAGAGAGTGGTGTGGATTTCATCTTGGCTATCAGCTGGAAGTATCAGCCTTGGAACATGTCTTATGAAATCAGGCTCTGGAAACTCCCTTTAAGGACATGGCGCACATGGAGTAAATAACTTTCAGGCAGTTGGCTTGGACCAAACAGTGGCAAAACCCCATAATAATAACACTATATCATGGCAGAAAAGGATACATTAAAAAAAAAAAGAAAGAAATCACAGTAGCAAAACATGAAGCTACAGATAGAGCAAAAGGCTGTTTAAGAAAAGTTAGGAAATAATGTTTCCTAGGGTACAAAAGTGTTGAGAGCTTTTTTCCTATCAGTAACAAAGAGTAAACACACAAAGCAACATAAAGGAGGCTGAGTGGAACCAGCAACGCCCACCCCACAGGCATACAATTCTATAGGATTCCATAGGATTTTTGCTTCCATCACAAAATGCCTTAAAGTTCTCGGAGTATCTGCACCACCAGTTTCCAATCATTTTGATTTGCAGACTCCAGAGCTTTTTCCAGTGAATGCATGGACAAAGTATAGCAGGCTGAAGCCCACTGCCAACCTTTGCCTCTCTGCAGCTGCCTGTCCTGGACCCCTGTTTGCCAGGACTCTCATTCTTGTGTCTGCTGAGTCTTGGTGGCCTGCAGAAGACACCCTAAAGCTGCCATGGCACCCCTCCGCTTACTGTCTACCTCTTGAGGAAGCATCAGGGGCTGAAGGTTCAGTGGGATTTCATGATGAGGGGGTTTCCACTAAACACTGAAGGAATTTGTCGATCATTATTGACACAATGGTGGCACAACCCTGAAGGCTATAGCTGTGGCTTGTCAGCCCCGGTGCTGTCCAGGTGGACCCTGGCAGGGAACCTGGAGAGGCATCAGGGTGTCTTGGCCCTCCTCATTGTCCTGGGCTTGGGTGAAGGGTTGACGTGCAGGAAAAGAGCTGCTGGGAAATGCACGACCACTGTCAAAAACCCGCTGCAGACCAAGCCTGCCAAGCGAGCAAACAAGTTCAAGTCTGGCATGTGCTGTGCCTCCAGCCCCTTTGAAAGAACCTTCCTTCCAGAAGGGCCGGAGATGGATCAGCTGGCCTCCAGGGTGGACACAGAGGCTGTTGCGGCTCCTTCTGCTTGCAGCATGCGCACCCTCACTGGCAGCTCCGACCCACCCACCTCCCCCAATAAACGAATGAATGAATAAATAATAACAGCAAACAGGCACACCAACAATGCCCCAGCTGGAAACGTACTGGCCCTGCTTGAAGCAGCAGCGTGCAAAGGAAGGCCTTCCATTCACTTGAGAGGCAAGCCATAAAACATGATAGAAACAGCCATGAGAGAGCTAGGCCAGCAAGGACTTGATTTCCAGCATCTTCTCCAAAGGCCTGGGGCTGAAATAACACAGGTTGCACTCCAGTACCTTCACAGGTGCACGTGGGACGCTTGCACAAGAGCTGTCTGCATCTGTCCTGGCACAGCTCCTCATTGCTTGCTTTCATGAACAAAAAATACGCCTGTTTAGGCTCCGTATGCACAACAGAATGATAATAAAAAGAAACCACTTTCATACATTCCTCAGGACTGCATCTGTGCTCGGCGCCTCAGACCCAGGGCTGTTTTTGCTGTCCTGCCTTAGCTGCTCCAATAAGGCAGTGCTGTTGATAATAATGAATGTGTCTTTGCTCCCCTTTCCTGGAAGCTCCAGCTTGCTTCTCTGAGGGTTAAGCTTCCCAGAATAGAGATAGTCAATGTAGTTTTCAGGCTTGCTGGAAACAATATTGCTGAGCATCATGACAAAGAGAAGAAAGCCAAAAAACCCAACGATGATGAGGATATAAAATGAGGCCATTAGCTCCTCTTGCATCTCCAAGGCTGGGTTGCTGAAATTATTGAACCGAAGGGTCTTCTTTTGTTCCACAAGCATGTGGAGTAAATTCGGCATGACCGAACTGCTGTTTGTGTAGTTGCTGAGAGCCATCTTACACTTCCACTCTGGTTGCGAAAGCTAAGCAAGACAAAGCAAAAGAAAAGAACCAACTTAGCTGGTTACTGCACATCTGTCCTCTTGCGTCTTCTAGCTCAGGTCCTTCACACCGTTTCCTCTCCTCTGCTGTGTAGCTAACTGCACTCGGCTATCCTCTGGCTGCACGCCTTCCATGCAGAGAGACACGGTGAGAGTCGGCGGCAAGTTAGCGCAAGAATCCAGAGAATCAAAAGCTGTTGCTCTCTGCATGAAAGACGTGCATGTACACGCACAGGCACATACTACTCCCGTAGGCTGAATTTGTTTTGCTGGTGACGTAGCGTCAAAATCAGGACATGGGAATAACGTTGCCAATTCCAGCGACTCTCTCAATGGAAACAGGATGACTCGTTCTTAGGTACCAGTGTAATTCTAATGATAACACCGCTAAGGGGAGAGGAGCACAATACTGTTGTTACAGCCCTGGCTCCTGAGTGGAAGGGCCGTTCACACCAAATCACCCACAGTAAAACCTGCTGAATTGAAAAAGAGCTGTGGGGAGGAACTAAACGAATACAAACTGAGGTAAGTTTGTTATCTTGCTGAGAAGGAAACTTGAGAGAGAAATTTTCTGCCAAATTATGTTTCTTGAGGTTGTCGTCTTTTTCTCTATGAGCTTTTTTCAAAGTCATTTTTAGCACAAGAGAAACTTAAATCATTGCCTCTAAGCTACCTATGAAATCCTTCCATTCTGAAAAATCTCAAGATAAAAAGTTTTAACTCCATCTCTCAATCCCACATCCAAAAAATAAGCTTTCTCTTTTGGCAGCAACAATTTTTCAATTTTGATACAAATCTACGTATAATTTTTGGTACTCTGACATCCCTTTCTTTGGAAAGTATGTGATAATCTTAGAAAAGCTGTATGCAAATTTACCCATGAGGTCTTGCCCAGCTGAAAACAGAAGCCTAAAGTTTCACCCCAAAGGTGCAACTTTTGCTAATTCAAAGTCATTCCCTTTCCTTGTCGCAGTTTTCCTTGCTTTTCAGCCAGCAGTGATTAACCTGTGTAGCTCTCCTGTTGCAAAGGGTCTGTACAAACCCCACGTATTGCCACAAGAGCTCTGGTGATTCACAATACCTGAGGATTTGACTGCTCCCTTAAATCTCATCTGAGAAACCATTTAAAGAGCTAGATATGAATAACAGAATAAGAAGCGCTGAGAATTTTCTGATGGACGCTAGAGAAAGCTCCCTCAGAGCACCTCTGCCTGCCAGTCACCCCAGAGACATTTGGCAGGATTAAAAGGAGGGTTACCCTTAGAAAAGATCATGACCTGAACCCCGGGTCAAGGCAGCCGGCACCCTTGGCTTGCAGCCTCCTTCTCTTTCTCATCCTGCTTGCTGGCACTGGTGGCAGGAGATGTTTTATCTTCACTCCTCGTGCCTCACACTGGGATGTTCACTGCTCCTGACTCAGGGAAGTCAGGCATTTCCTCTCCGGTCCAGCTAGCATGAGCCCATCACCAGACCACTGAAGTGCTGATTGGGTGTCTGAAATTACCTGAACATCCTGGATGATTAAGATTAGCTATTCCTGGTTAGGTTTCCTCCTTCTTGCAACTATTACCTTTTAATTAATGTGTTTACCCTGCTGGCTGGGTTGTGACTGGTCTGCCTGGAATCTATTAATAGCCAAACAACCACGACGGGCGGCTGCGTGAGTCGAGTGCCGAGCTTCTGCAGGACCCATTCGCAGAGGCGTGCGGGGATTTACAACCGCAGCACGGGAGCTGGAGATGTTCCGGGGGAGTATAATGAATTGCAACAACAGTGGGTGTGTGGGACCACATGGTTCAGGTAGTGTATAGCTTTTAGCTAACCAGGATTTTTTGGTCTATACAGAAACATAGAAAGGCAAGATTCCTTCCAGATTCCAAGTCAGATACAAGTAAACTGCCTGTAGATTACAAAACTCCTCTTCTCTCTGCCCCAGCCCAATCTGTCGACATCTACTTGACTGCATTAGAAATCAGTGATCACAATACTCAGCAGAAGTGAAATCTGTCCTGATGTTCCCCTTTCAGAGGGCACAACGTGAAAGAAGTGATCCATAGCTGAACAGTAGGTCAAAGTTTTATTCTGAAAAAGATTTACTGAAAATAAATTGACTTTCTGATAACAAGATTTTCTCTGTTGCTCCCCAAATGCACGTTTCCCTTCCCTGCCTCTCCAGACTATTCTGCTATACTGGATGCCCTGGTTTTTGTGGCTAATGCCATGATGAGCTACAACACACCGTGGAGGTCCAAGGTTCAGAGATACACCATCTTGACAGATGGACTTCCTAACTTTCTGCAATCCCGCTGCAAAAAAACCGAAACAACCCACCCTCTGCCCACCCCTAGACTACCCTGTACCCAGTTGCCACAGCTTCACTCATTTGCTCTCATATACAAGTGAGGCAAAGCTTTGAATGCTCTTATCCATGTTTATTACTTCCAGCGCCTACCACTGCCTGCATTTTGTTGAAGGGCTTCTTCTGCACTCATTGTATTGGTCACCTCAAACTCTTCTCCAGACCCCTGGATACAGGAAAGCAGCTAGCTAGACCTTCCCTCCCACGTTTGAGAAGATGCTGTATGGTTGGGAACCGCAGCTCCATGCTGCCCTTTGGAGTCTCTTGGCATGGGCTCTCCAACTCCTGCTACCACTGGAGTGGGGCTGCTCCTTTTGCGATGTGTACAAATTGTTGTGTTTTTAAAAGTTAATACAAAATCACAGTGTTTTGACGCACAGTTCCTCAGGCATGGCTTTCTATGGAATACAATGCTTTCTGCTCTACAGCAGTGAAACTAGATAAATGTTGGACTGGTACTTAAAATATCTGCAAGTGCGGGTATCGCTGAGCCATGTGCCACTTCACTACAGTAAAATCCGTCTTACAGAAAATATTTTTTGGGGGAACATGCATTTATGCTTTCCTAACGGTTTTCCCTCCCATACAAAATACAACAGAAAAACAACACAGCAGCTACCAATCCCCAAAAAACGGTAATGAAAGGCTTGAGGCAAATGACATAACAAGCCAAAAGGGCAGAGTATTGCCCGTTAGCTTTAATGGCTGCCTAATTCTCCTTAGGCCAGGCACACAGCGCACACTGGGGATTTTTAACCGGCAGGCTGTGGGGGCCAAACACAAGTGAGATGTCACTGAAAGGCAGAACCTGAGTATTCACCCCAAAACGACAAGACGACGACTAGGGTAGGATCTGCCTTTAGCAGCAACTAGGAGAAGGATTAGTGGCTTCTCTTGTGCCACACCAGGCCTCTAGGAGAGAGAAAACAGGCTTCAGTTGGCTTTGTACAAACAAGGCTGTGTGTTATTGTTCTGTGTGTACATGCACACTCACCTCACACGCACGCCCACAACCACAGACAATGCTGGAAAGGTACTGGGACACCACATCAGCTCTCCTCCAGGCTTCAAACATCCGTATTGCTACTTTTCCTCCCATCATCGTATTAGAGGCACAGGTTAGAAATCAGCCTTTTCTTCCATGGCGGGAGTCATTCCCTTTCTACCCACTCCCCTCTCCGCTGCTTTTCCACAACCTAAGGATTGTTTTTCCATTTTGACCATTTGCTGTGTGTGTGCAAAGGTATGTCCCACGCACATCAACTAGAGAGATACATCGCTATCGTCTGCCTCAGAAGTAGGCATCAGTCCATGCATACAAATGCACACACACAGATATATATGTGCGTATACTTCTCTCTCTACACACACAAACACATGCTGAAATATAAAAGCACCCACAGAGCTACGTGTATAATGCCGTATCTAGCTAATTAAAAAAAAAAAAAATTACTAGTAGCTTGAGTGCTAAACAGAGCTGTTTTTCAGAGAACAGCACTTTAGGAGAAAAAGGATCTAGTAAATATAACCAAAATAATGGAAAAATTGAAATGAAAATTTAAACCAGTGCCTTCTTATCACTATGTAGAGGAAGTTGCAGACACCCCAGGCACCATAACAACAGATGGGAAAGGTTGCACCTATTCAAGCAGCTTACTTACATGCAGACCTCGGCTCTGTCCTGGGAGCAGCACCTCTTTCAGCTGTGAGGCTTGCTCCCAGCTGACCAATGCATTTAACTATTTAAGGAGCATAGGAGAGGAGTGGCCTCTGCTTCTCGCCTCTAGCGAGTAATCACAGGCACATTATGCAGGAGGGAGTGTCGGCAAAGCAATGTGGTAACAGGATACTACGGACCTGTGAGGCTCCTGCTACATGGGGGTTCCAGGCAAGTGGCCATGTATGTTCCCTTATCGTGTAGGGGATGGGAATAACATGGATGAGGACTCCGTTGTCTCGATACTGGGCAAATCAAAGCATAAAGGCAGCTCTGGGCGGTCAGGTGCTTGAGCAGATTTGTGGGCCTGGGGTGATTTTTGGTTATTCATCGCAGATCTGTTATTGTTTAAGTCAGCGACTTTCAGAAACGCGAAAAAACCCAGCAGTGTCCTAGTGCCCCCCCGTGTGTGTTTGGTTGATGCCACCTTGTCATGCCAGAGGAAAGAGGCTCCGCAGTTGTGCCTCCTCCTTCAGTGCACACCTACATCCCCGCTCGTCCTGCTCGACTCTTCTGGTGAAAGGATGGGGAAAGAAAGTAGCCCGGAATAGGAAAGAGGATGCTGGATGAAGAAACCTTGCTATCTTTCATCTCGCGTCCTCCTGCCCCAGCCTCTTATATCCTGTTCTGCCAGCTGGGCATGGGTGTTTTATTCCCTTCATACACCCTCTCCATGGCAAAACAGCAGGAGTTACACCCCTCCACAGCCAAGTCCCCTTTCAGGATCAACACATAACACCAGTTGTGGCTTGCAACATGTCTAATTTAACTCAAACTTGGCCATGGGAGCCACAGATGAGGGCTGGCATGGGGTTACTCTGTGCAACCAGAACACCCGAAGGCAGCTGAGGGAGGAGGAGACCTCATGCTGAAGCCGGCTGATTTTCCTTCCGTGGAAAGCAGGAGGGAAGAGGACTGTTACAGGCGAGGGAAGCAGGGCCCCACGACAGCAGGGTATGTCTGCCTTTGGGAAGCGGCAGCAGCTATTGCTATTAAATTGCGGTCAGACGGATTCATAAATCTTGCTGCGGGAGCCGGTTCAAACTACTCATTTTTTCACATGTTTAATCTTTGCTGGGTAACACACAGTGCTTTGAAAGTATCAGCAGCTCGTTAGGTGAGCTGCACCTTTGGCTAACAAACGCAGAAACAGGAAGAAAGTCAGAAGCAGGGAGCTACCGGTTGGAGGGAAGGAGACCTGAGGGCTCCCAGGCAGCAAAGCTGGTGGAGAAAGAGAGGTTTGGTAAAGGCACTCCCTCATGTGCCTTACCCCGTTTGTGCATAACCCCCACCGCTGCCAGGCTGCCTTTACAGCCAACCCCCAGCTCTCGGAGCAAAATGCGGTGTGAAAAGTAATACTGGTCTAAAGCCCCTATCCCCCCAAGAGTCAAAACCCAGCCTGGAGCACTAAACGGCAGCAGGCCTTGTCTGTCCGGTCTTGCACCAGGCAGAGCCGGAGACCCGGGCTGGCTGTGAATGCTCCGGCAGGACACAGCGCGGTGCTGGGAGGAGATGCCGGCGAGGGCCAGGGAGCGGCGTAGCTGGGTCAGCGCGGCCCTACTGCACGGCTAATTAGCCGACTTCTCTGTAGGGCTTGTCAGATTGGACCCGGCACTATACTGAAATAGCAGTCTTGTTTCCAGTTTTAGAGGATGAGTGGTCAGGGCTCGGGAAAAGTGAGCCTCACACCTTGTCCTTTCACCCCATCAAGTATAGCTCCTTTGCAGCTCCTGTCCCCACTCCTTTACCTAGCTAGAGGGTGGAGATGGAAAACCCACCTATTTTCATACCTCTTCCCTAGATTTGATGGTCCTTTTTCTTGGAAATAAAATGTAAAATGTCAAAGTTTAAACACTGATAGCAAACCCACTGGTGACGACGACCATCTGATCCCCCGCACAACATGGGAGTATGATCGGGACAGGCTCAAGCGTACACCAAAGGTGGGATTTGTTTCACTGCCTGGGACTCTGTGGGGAGCTTCCCTGCTCAACGGGGAGAGATAGGTAACCCCAAAGGGTGACGAGTCCACCTCTCAGCACAACGTGCCCTCAAGAGGAGCCTGCTTTCTAATGACTGTGATTAGTGTCAGCCTCTAACCTGATGACAGCAAAAGTGCTGTGAGATGGACTCCCCGCTCAGCCGTATTGAGGCAAAGGAGGTAGGATGCCTACTTGTCCTTCCCAAGGCAGGACAGCAAAGATCTCACATGACATGGAGGAAGCATCCAGATACCATTCCTGACAAGGAGAACACAGGAGCTGGGGTACCATAAGTTGTCCAGGTGAGGGGGAGGGCGGAAATTGTGGGAGAGCGTCACAGGACTGGATCCCATCACGGTGTGGATGGGAAGAGGCATGCAGCCACAACCATGTCCCTTGACCAGGAACAAGCACTCGGCGCCTGCCTGATGGTGACAGCCTCCTTCCTCCACCCACAGCCCTGGGAGTCTGTGCCAGTGCCAGGTGGCACCTTTCTTTTAAAAAGGGATGAAGGACGAGGGTAGGGGTTTTGAGCACAAACATAACAGCAGGGCCAGAAGAAGTATTTCTGACAGTCTTTCAATGAAGGCATTTGGACCCCAGAATAAGCTGGAAGGTTTCCATCAGCTTTAGAGGAGATAGAGCAGGACACATTAGCGGAGGATATGATTCTCTTATTACTGAAGTTTCATTTTTTTAAAAAGATAACATAAGGAAACAATGCACATCAACAAGGCTATTTTAGTCATTTTTTTGCACAAATGTGAGATTTTAGAGTGTTGCCAACTCTACAGTGAGAATCAAAACCCTGGAGGGGGGTTTAGTGGCTGATGGAAATTGAACTAGTGCTCCCCTTGTTCCAGGGCCAACAACACCTGGAAGTACTTGCAGGACATGACCAAGACAGGCAGACATGTATTTAAAATCCTATGGGTGGGAATGAGCCAGGAACGGAAGATTCATCACGCTATTGAAGCGCCCGGACAAGCCCAGATGAGCTTCAGACTTGAAGCATTTCCCATGCGCACTTTCCTCTGCAGTATGCTAGCTTGTTTTCTTTCCATGCTCTCACCCCCTTGGGATAGAAGGTGGATTATGTCTTCAAGCCATCTTTCCTGTTGAGCCAGGGCGACCTGCCTGCCTCGGAGGAAGTGGGATGAAGGAATGTCTGGATCTAAGATGAGCGATGGAGCATTCTTTGCATGGCTGAGTCCTGCAAACAGACCACACCGGTCATCGGGGACAGTGGGGTACTGAGGACCTCAGCCCCATGTGGTTCCTCGCATGCTAGCCCTGTGACTTCCTCAAAAAAAATCTAGGTCATGCCCTGACAGGCATTCACACCAGGAATGAACCATCCCCGAGATAGGGATGCTGAGGGGTGCCCCTTCCCCATCAACCCTCCTGAGGGTAGCTGTTGGCTGGAGGTGTTTCAGAGGCAGGCCTGGCTTGCCCACCATGCAGGGGCACAATGCCCAGGAGGCTGGCACATCGCTGCAGCACCGGCAGGGGACCTGCTCTGTGGGGGGCTGGAGGAGCCAGCACTGGGGGAGAAATACATTGAGCAGAGAGTCAGTCAAGAGCTGAGGAGGATTTGTTAGAGTACTGAGCTATTTTATGTAGACAACTGCTTCCTAGGACCTTGGCTGGGGGAGGCGATAATCTGCTGTGTCCTTCCTCTCGGTGGTGGCCGAGTCACCTTGGCTTTCTAGAAGAGTCTGAGAAGGGGCACTCACTCGCAGTGGCTGAGGGTGAGGGCTGGAGGTAATGGCCCCAGCGCAAGACAGTGCACGTGGCCTCTCGCGCAGGTCAGACCACGTCACGAATCGCATTGCCCAAGTTTATGTGGCTGAGAATGAGCCAGAGCTTTCATTTTGCTGTTGCAATAACAAGCCTTGGGCTAGTCTTGGTTATCTGGTGACCTGTTTGTCTCTCTCCATGCTCAAAGTGTAGGTGTGAGAAAAAGCTCGTCTGAATCCTGGAGTATCTCTGCAAAACACTATTGCAGCCCTGATCGTACACAAGGGCTAAGTGGAAACAGCCTGGTGCTGGCACATCTGCCCAAGGATCTCTGCTCCGTGCCCGTGCACCACACTGAAGCCACGTGGCTCGCTCCTTCTTAACTGTTTTTTCCTACAGGACACTCCCAGTACTCCTCCTCAGCAACAGGAGCAAACCCTGAATAGCTACTTGCACATTGAATACAGCAGATGGAAGAAAAGAGCTTCTGCCTTCTGTGAGATATGCAGTGTGAGTCAGATGGCAAAAATGATGTTATTAGACATTATATTATGAGTGTTTTGATGATAAAAGTCTCAGGCAGTTAAGTTTAGGCTCTTTGTTTCTTTTATTCCTTTTTTATAGCTTTTCCAACATTTATTGTCTGTTCCTTCTAAATGTATTTAGCATTCTCGGTACTCTAGCGTAACACACCTCCACAGCTTTTGCTGCTCTCCCACCATTCTCAGACTCTCCCTTTGCCAGGAATTTTCATTTTCTAATGCTGTCTGGGTGCTGCTGTGACTCCATATCACCGGGAGGCAGCTGTGGCCACCAATGCCACCGGGACCCATCTTCTCGCAACAGAGCGCGCTTCAGACAAAGGCATTGCCAAGCACTGCGGACTCGTACGTGCTTCATCCCTTAATTCATTTCACGTGCGGGCTCTGCGCAGATGTAACTGCTTCAGGAGTCAGTTGTCAGGAGAGCCACATCCAGGTTTTGCTGCTTGTGACTCACCTACTGACAACAAAATTCTGGATGTTGCCTTTTAATTGTACCCGGGAAGCAAAAATGTCCACATTTATTGTCATCCGATGTTCACGTTTTTGGCTCCTGTCCAAAACACATGGTAATATGATTTGAGTAGTATCACCTTCAGGACAGCAATAAAAACAATTGCCACTCCCATCCTGTGCTTCACATCCTGTTTCCACCACAGGCTACAGATTAAGGAGCTCTGGCCGAGGACAACATCACCCTGGGACAGCTTGAGCCAGCCCGCCGGCAGTGGCTGGTGACTGCTGGTGACACCAGAGGACGAGCGGTGCCCTCCGCGCAGGAGGGACACTGACATCTGGCACCATCTGTGATGAATGTGGACACATCCGTGAAGCTTGGCAAAGACCTTTCTTTCTCCTGTGTTTCACTCCTGACTGCAGTCAGGGTGGGTGGAAGGGGAGGGCATGGAGAGGGCCTACAGCATTGGAAGAGAAGTTGTATTTGCTGCCCTGTGACTGCAGCCGCCGGCAGAGGTGCAGCTGTGGCAGGGTGGTTACCCTTCAGGGCATTATTTCTGGACCATTGCTGTGATGACCTTCTCAGATATTGACCTTGAGTTGGACATTTCTAAAACCATAGGGTAGGCAGCTGGGAACAGCTGTCTGGGATCTGACCATAATGTCCCAAAAATGGAAGGAAGAGGTGTCAGCAGAGGAGGAGTATTTGTGTGGGGCCGTGATCTAGGGAGGCACCTGGGTATGGCTACACATGACAGCAGCGGGCCAGGCAGTTTGACAAGTTGCCCCGTGTTGTCCCTGCCACTGTAATTGCCTGTTTCCTCTTCCCCCTCCCTTGAAGATTTCCAGATAAAATGTGTTAGCCTGAACCACCTGCATGGGGGTTTCATGTGTTTCCTCAGAGCCGTCCAGGAGCGTGTACCCGCACAGCTGGCCACCAACTGGTACACACTGGCCTGGGTCCCTGCAGTAGGTGTGGGCTTGCGCTGCTCATTGGATGGAAACTGTATCATGGAATAAAACCACAAACACATCTGATAAACACATCAGGTTGCAACATCCCTTTCCTCCCTTTCTAAAATTTCGCAGACTACTTAATTCTCTGCAAATCCCCAAAAGTGCCAACGGCCCCTGTGGATAAATAAAGAGGAGACCCTGGATGCAGGGTAATGCACCGCCTGTGTCGTTTCCCACTGAAGGAAGTTCGGGAGGGAAGAGGAAAGCTGCATGGAGCTGGAGGGAGGAAGGAAGAGCTGGTATCACCAGTGCAGCAGTGGTGCCCCTGGTACCCCAGGTCCTGGCACCTAAGTGGGAGAGCTGGGAAGCAGATCTGGGGTTTTGGCATGGCTGCTGGCCCCTGTGAGCTGCTACTGGATGCATTCATTGCCATTTAACTTGCCCGATAATTGCCTCTGCTGTTCCTGCAGTTACGCCTTGGCATCCACATGCTGTGCCACAAAATGCTGAATGCACACCATGGCAAGGTAGTTTTGCCCATTTTTTTACACTGCCAGATCCCAAGGTATCAGTTTACATCACATAACACCATTCTTCAAACAAGACCAGACCACTTCCCTCACAGGAGACGTGCTGGGATGTCGTGATGTCCTATGCTATAGGGTGATGCCCTTTTCTTTCACCCTCGTGAGTCCCAGTCAGGGGGTGAGATCCTGTTTCCACTGCTGTCAATGACAGCAGTGCCATCACCAGAGACATTATCATTACATCTGCTCCTGCCCAAGCCTAGCCAGGGGGGTCTCCGGGGAGAAGAGCTGCCCAACATAGCCAGGGTGGACATAGTCATGTTTCCCTGGAGGGACATGGGAAATGAGAGGAAAACAGGACAGAAATCTGAGCTGGGGTAGTCTGCCCTCGAGATGAAAGGTCTTATCCAGTGGTAGCTTCAACAGGCCTGGCAATTTCTGCATATCAGTGACTTCTACAAACAGAAATAAAGAGCAACATGCACATAAAGAAATCCAGAAGAGACTGTTTAATGTGCACATGTTGGAGTAAATAATTTGTTGTTAGCAAAGAAGGCCCTGTCTCTATTGCCTGTATCCTGCAGTGAGCTAGCCAACACCACTGCAAATTTGGATTAGCATGAACCAGTATGTTTATCATCTACTCACTTTTATTCAAATTGCATTTTATTCTGTTACAATCCCTTTCTCAAGGACAGGATTTGGATGGAAATTCTATTGGGGTGTTGCTTTTAAAGAGAAAGATCTCCCTTTTTTTTTTTTTTTGAGGGGAGGAAATAACTAGAAGCACAGCAGAGGGTTAATTTTAGGCATCAGTCCTGCCACAGGCTGCCTGAGGGTAAATCTCTGTGGCTCCTTGGCTGGCAGAGGGTGCCTGACTGATGAGTGCGCCCGTTTGTTTATTCCTGCATCACAACTCTTGCATAGTAAGGTGAAAAATAAATAAAAGCGTGGGGAGGATTTGATGGTTTATTCCTCTGGTCTCTGCATGCAGCTCAGGGTCAGATCCATGCCTGGGTCCCCGGGAGCTGGACTGCTGGGGGCGAAGCTGCAGAGGCACCCGCAGGGCGAGCTCGGCTGGAGCAGCCCGGAGAAGGGACCTTACCTGCAGGTGCGGAGTCGGTATGAGATTATTGTTTGCACTCTTTTCCCAGCGTCGCTGTGCATTGTTAGGTGAGAAGCTGATAATAAAGACTTGAGAAAATGTTGCCAGGGCAAAAAGTCCCATCCGATTGGAGGTCCCTAAGCCTGCTGTTGCCATGGGTCCGAACAAAGACCCATGCTTGAGGCTTATGTGCACAACAGTGAACCAGAACAGCTGCTGAATCAACTGTTCCCCTGACAAATTACCCTGCCGCTGGAAGCTGGAGGTCACAAGGAAAAAGGAAATTGGAACTGAGACTTTGGGAACAATGGGTTAGATCCTTGGCTGATACGGCCCCCTTCGGCCGGGGCAGAGGGGTTATGCTCCTTTGTACCCGTCGGGGAGGGAGGTCTGAAGGCCAGAGGTTGTGCTTTGGAGGGAAACCTGGAGAAGGGTGAATATTACAGTGGGGGGAGGCAGAGGAGATATTGCTGATGGGGCTGTGCCGAACGAGCATTAACTCCCCAGCAGGTTAGTGTGCTGAGCTGAACGGCAGCCACCAATCATCCCTGATCCTCAAGATCAAATCAAAATGAATGCTCACAGCTGGGCTAACGAGCTGTGCTTTCCTTGTATAAAAGTAGGGAAGCTACCACATCTAGAAACAAAATCAGAACTGTCTGAGAATCCATTTACTGGGCGTTGGTCAAAATCAGTGTATTTCCGTGAAGGTCAGCTGTGTTTCGGGTGGTGTGGTGTACCTGTCATCAAACTGCTATCACACTCATCAGACCAATACTGAATTAAGTGGTTTTTAGAGCAAGTGCTCTCACATTAAGGTGTCACTTTTTATTTTGCGTGACTCTTGGTCTTGGAAGGTCGGTGGCCCCTGGTCCAGTGTGTGGATTTGGTGGACTGAGCAGAGGAATTATTTTGGTGAGCCTTGAGTGTGCCTCTGAAAATAACATGCTGTAGCCCAGCCAGAAGCTCTGGGCCTGCCTGGAGAAAGTATTGCATTAGAGTCTTTGGCCTTTCTTCTGCTAAATCAGATCAGATGGTCACAATGCTCACTTCTGGATTTAGCATCCGTGCGTTTCCATTGATATTTATGTACATCTGCCCTTTTCTTTGATCTGAAGGACACTTGTGGGTGCAGTTTAAAGCTGTCTTTAGAAACAACTATCCTTGCAAGGCCTGCCCTAGAACTACCAAGAGTTAAGAACTTTGTTTGCCTGTTTCGGCACGGTGTGGGCCTTTGCTTCTCGTCATTTAAAGGTGGTTGACTGGGACCATTTCTCTGTTTGAACATGTCCATGAAGCCAGTGGCGCTGACAGCTCCAGTCGCAGGGAGCAGCCTCCTGCCCACCCCACCGGCGAAACGCTGCGTGACCTTTCGTAGACTCCTCTGCTGAGCAATCGCATTTGTACTGGTCCCTTGAGCAATTTCTTGAGAAAGTCATCTTGGAGGTTTCACATGTGCAGCTGATGGCTCCAGCTCGATAAGGAGATTAGGGAGTGAGTTTGGCATAGTGATAACAACGTGTAAAAATGAAACAGGATGCCATAGAAATATTATATAAGATAATTCCAGTTATCGGCTGTAAAGAATGTTCTGCTTGCTTCTGATTGCTCATATCTTCTATTTTTATCGGTTTCCTTCTGCTTGTCTTTGTGCACGTTTCCCGGTGTTGCAGGTCTGACCCAACCAACTGCAAATAAAGATAACACTGATAACAATAAAGTGAGGAGGGGGGAGGAACTCACTTCAGACTTGCACACTTGGGCTGCCTTTGATTGTAGAGTATTTTCCAGATGGACTACTATTTAGTAAGGGGTTTGATCTCTCATACCTGCAGCCCTAAGGATTTCTCCTGCGTATAATGAAAAGCCAGCTGTTGCAGATGCAAGTTCTCCATGAGATGGGAAATAAGAACCAGGGCGTGAAGCTCTCCAGGCTGGTGAGAGGGGAGGGAAGGTTTTGCAGTGAAGGCAAAGGATGAGCTCTCAGTTTGGGCTTCCTACAGGAAGGTTGTGCACGTCAGGCTACAGAGTGGCTATGGATCAGCACAGACTTGCTTCCCTGGGCTCTGTGCTCCCTGGATGTAAACCACTTCTAGCCACTGCTTAGGGCATATTGGTCTCAACCTCAGCATGGCACTCATGCGTTCTCACAGCTAGAGCTGGCGTCTGGCTCTCTTAAAGCTGAGCATACGGTCTCTGTGTGAGCCCACGCAGACATATCCTCAGCTAAACACACTCCCACTCTGGCAAATGACTGCATGCTGCCAGAGAAGGGTAGCTGCACCTTGCTGCATTGCTGCACCCTTCTCCACGCATGGCTGGGGAAGTCTTCTCCGGTAGAGGCACTGCAGATGACGTTCCTGCAACAGCTTTGCAGGCATGGCCTGAGAAGACAGGCTTGGGGGGCTGCAGCAGTCACAGAGTTGCCCAGAGTCTGGGCAATCCAGACAGGTTTCCAGGGCAGGCAGGAAAGGGGAGAAGAAGGAGAACTCATCTGCCTGTGAGTCAGTGGCCACATAACCTAGTGAAAAACTTCCTGGGATCTTCTTTGCCTAAGGCATGAGGAGTGACTTTCCCCTCCGAGAGGTATGACGCAGAATCATGTCCGCATTTGTGCTGTACTGGTTATTTATAAATATTTTATTTGTGTGGCTTTGTACCACACAACTCCCAGGTTACTCTGCAACTGTACAAAACGGAACCTCACAAAATATATAGAGGAGAGAACCTGCTATATTGGGCTTTGATTTTGCTTGAGAACTTTGTGCTTTACCACCACGTCGCTGTAAACAATGTAGGGCTTCAATTCAAAATGCCATTTCTGTATAATGCTGGCATTTCTGTATAATGTGATTTCTATTATAAAAACCGTAAGTAGCCAGAGAGCAATACCTGTGCCTGGAGGTATCCTCATTAGGCCAACTGGCAGCAAGGCTACCGACTAGAGTAAGACACAGCTGATGGGGTCAGGGACTTCAGCTATCGGGGAGCAGAGAAAAATAAACCTCTGACAGTTTCCCTAGCTATTTTACGTCTCCTGAGCAAAAGACTTTTAAAGTTTGGGCCAAAGAAAGTGCAACAATTGCCTAATGAGTTTAAGATTCTTCAATCTCCCCAACAAGCAGGAAATTGGAAAACGTGAGCTCCGTGTGATGGTAATTATATGACAGGCTTGTTGCTGGCCTTTAGTCTACGGCAAAGATGAGGGGTGAGCGAACTAATCACACATTTCTAGGCACTCCTTGGCCAGTGAATGCTCTTTCTCCCATTACATGAAGTCAGAGATGGGTCCCGTGTCAGCCATCCTGCATGAGTCAGGGGTAATGACAGAGGAAGCGGGAGCTGTGTCTACAAGTCCTGGAGGATGCTCGGTGATGCAGGCTGCAGCTTGGCTCACACTTCACATCTCCAAAACTATTGTTACATAATCCAGAGCTGTATAGAAGAGGATTTCAGAGCCTTTTTCAAGGAGTGCATGCACAGAGACCTGGCTGACCTCTTAAGATCTCATGAGACATACTCCCACTTTTCTTGTGATCAGTCATCCTTTCTAGCCTTAAAAAGTCTCATCAAGAGAGCATCCCATGAGGGCTGGATACCCAGCCGATGCCTTGTGCAGAGCCACTGGGCTCCGCATGGGCACAAGACCTTCCTCCCTTGCTGGGGGGAGGGACTACTACCCCACAGCTATTTCTTCCCTTTTGCCAGGCCCAGTGTCGTTTCTGGGGTGGGTGCCACAAAACCCAAGCCTCCGTGGGGCAGGTGCTGCTGGGGCTGCAGTGGAAAGCTGCGTGCAGCGTGTGCCCGAAGGCTGCAAGCCAGGGTGGCTGCACCGAACACCGGAGGCAATCTTGCCCGGGCTACTGCAAACCCTGGGAATTTGCTTGAGATGAAGTATTTGTTCCTGACGTTTTGGTATTTCTCCAGATCTAGGTGTAGCGAGAGATATCCCAGCACCCAGGCCTGCCCCTGGTTAATAGGGTGTAGAAAGGGGACGGGTGAGTGGGTGCCCGTCAGGTAGTATCAGCGCTCTTTCTGTGAGCTTGTGAAACAGCTTAGGAGAAAAAAAAAAACAAACATCTGAGGCCACAAGCGCAGTTTGTAATTGATATTTTATTGCTTTGTACAAGTGAAAAAATAGGGGAAAAAGGAGAACTACAAGACTGAAAGGTAATGTGAAAGGCCACAGTGGGAGTCCACAACTGCCACTGAAGGGTGATTTGTAGCCTGGTGGCACAGGAAAGCGTTATGACTAAGGCACAGTGATTCCCCTCTTTTTTAAATAAATAAAATGTCAGAGCTCAAAAAAAAAAAAAGTGGAAGCCAACTAACGCTGACAATCACCCTTGTCACAAAGAACTACATGGAGGCTATTAAAATAAGGTGACCAGCAAGTGCCTAGACCCAAAATACCTGAAAAAAAACTTGGGGTGGAGCGGGAGTTCCAGGAGGGAGCCCTTTCAACAAGCTTAATGTTTGAAGGTTTTAATGTAATTAAAGGCCATTCTTGATGCAAGTTTAAACATTATCAGCAATGCTGCATGGGCTTGCCTCTGGAGAACCAGCAAACAAGGGCATTTGCACTCTCACAGCAGGCGGGAAATGCAAGTAATGAACAGACTGCGTGGTGAGATACCAAAAGAGCAGTCCCCAAGCTGAGAAATCAACATTTTTCCAAAGCCTGGCTTTAGTTTACATTCCTCTAGAGGAAAAAGTGACTCAGATAATTAAGCTGATCGAGATTTTTCCAAGCTGTTCAAGACACTGAAAATATGTATCTTGTCCTCAGCTTAATGGTGGACACCATATAAATATCTTTATAAGAAAAAAAAACACCCTGCATTTTTAATTGTCCTAAGTATTATGGGAATACAAACATGGCCAGAATATTACTTTAATGAAAGTGCAGTGCTAAAGAAGTACCTATGCATGGAAAGGGGATGTGCTGCGACATGTATCGCTTGCCCCTCCAAATAGGTGGGTAACTATCTGCCCCCGCTCTGCCCTCCCCTTGCCTTTGAAGCGGCTGCTCCGCACGACTTTCTTTCAAGCCTTTCCCGCTTCTCTTTCCTCTCCAGCAGCTAAAAATGGGATGTATATCTGCAGAGCAGAAATAAAAAAAAACCTCCTGCCCAGCCTATTGCTTCTTTGATCCCAAACAAGAAAACAGGCTTCAAGCTGGCGAAGTTGCTATTCTGAGTAACGCAATGTCCCAGGGAGCCATATTTCTCCCTTTTAAGAGAGGCAGCTGATCGCTGCTGCCGCAGAAGATGAGTTTGGCTGATGCCTTCCCCCTGCGGCTCGGCAGACACGGCCGGCCGAAGGAGGGGGTAAGGAGGACAAGGGCAGGAAAACCTTGCTGGCACCCACCTTGTGTTGGGTACGGTGATAGATAAAGAGCTGTACCAAGGGAGGCTGCTCTGGGCTGCTGGAGGAACTGCTCACAGGATTTAAGTTAAGCACAGACATAAGCTGTGTGGGTGATTAAACATCAGACGCTGTGTGGAATGGCAATTCACTTTCCAACCAAGGGCTAGCACTTAGGTCAATAAGTGCAATACTTAAATGTGATTGAAACTCTTGAAACACTACACACTTGCATGGCATAGACCCCGTGGGCTGCTGAATCTTTGTACAAGGGTGGATATTGCTGCCAGGATGAATCCCCATCCATGAGAAGGAATACCAAAAGTAGCTGGCAAGACCGGTCTAGGCTACCTGTTAGGAATTAGGGACAGACACTAAAAAATTTTCCTCCAAAGTCTGCATTTTTCTACAGAAATTGTTTTCAGCAAAAAATGGGAATCTTTTTCTAAGATTTTATCTCAGAGGTGCATGATTCTGAAAGAAATAGGTCATCCACAGCATTGTACAATTTATAAAATTATTATTCTATGCTGGACAAAAATGCAAATGAAATATTTCAGCTACTTTTTCTTGGTAGAAACTGGTCTTACTTGAAAATGATTGCCTAAATCATACTTGGCTGTTAATGCCTCTAGCTTGTGTTTGATCCAATTTGGTTTTAATTACATGGACTACTGCAAGCATTCACACTGGCAACGCCAACATTTGCTTTTATTGCTAGGTGAAGCTGATGAGTCCATGATGCTCCCGCAGTGTCTCCCCCTCCTTGACCTTGCAGTGATTGCAACAAGGTACTGGTGGCCGGGCACTTCTGCAGCACCAGGGCCATCACAGACCCTTCAGCTTCACCGTCAGTTCATGGTTATTCAGCCTGACCAAGGCCATTGCCTGCGGCTCTGCAGATGGGCAAGCAGCTAGCCTGGTTCATACCAGGTATCGTTCGGGTTGTCCCTGTGCAAAGTGCAATCCTTTCTCCCGTTTTGCTAGGAAGACTTCGCCTCGGGAATCTGCGTGCTCGGTTGCTCCACGGCCAGCTGGTTTTCAAAGACACAGCACAGCTTGTAATTTTCTATGAGCTTGGCTTGAAAATACTCCCTGTCCTTCTTGTGCCAAATGTCTGTGGCAATATAGGTGTTGTAGGGGTCACGGGATTCCTCCAGCCTCCTGGCGCGGATGTTGGTCAGCATGACTCCCACTGTGAAGAAGCCAAAGAGGCCGACCATCAGAAGCACGTAGATGATTTCCAGGTTGCTGCTGGCACTTTTGACCTGGGAAGGTGCAGAGCTATTCGTCTGCTGCATGTAGTCTTGAAGCAGCTTGGAGAGGAGCGAATTCAGGGCTGTGTCGTTAGACAGCACCAACATCTTGTTCTTTTGTCCTTCACACTTCTTTCTGCCTTATTTGCAGTTTTTCTAGAAAAGCATAAAAATTAGGGACAAGCCAGACAAATCGTCAGATAAAGATGCAGTTCTCTCTGTCTCCCTTTACCGGTTCCCCTCCTCAATGAGGAAGCTACCTCAGGGTCGAAGCAGAGGCTGGACCAGCATGGAGGGACCTCTTCACCTCCTGTTTCCAAGCCAGGCCAGTTAGGTTGAGTCTATCCCCCATTAACACTTGCCTTGCAGACCCTCCTCGGTCCTCACAGGCAGTCTGTCATGGTGTGCAGCTGCCTCGGCTGTTGGCCACTCACACAGACACCTCACCCAGGCCTATTTAAAGCCTGTGACTTCTCCCCTGAGCCCCCACAGGCATGAAGAGTGTCTCCCTCCCACTCTGCGGCAACTGCTTTGAAGATTGTTATCATGACTTCCCTTGGTCCTCTCTCCTCTACTCTCAGATTTAGGATTGAGTTGGGAAACAAAACTTCTGTGCCTGAAATCACTCAGTACCAGCAGCAAGCTCCTCCTGTCCACCCCTGTTGAGGAGTCTTGCCTTTCTTCTGCAGCTCTCATAGTGATATATACCATGGAAAACTAAGCAACCAAACATCTGACAGAAATGTGTCCCACAGTAATTTAATGCAGCTTCCCCATGAGCGTTTGCCCATAGGAGTGGATACAGAGGGAGCCTGTAGCAACTGCCTACCCAGCAGTGGAAAGGAAAAGCATCTCCCTTCATCCCTCCCGCTACGGACTGGCAGTTCTCCCCCAGGTAGTTCACTGCTTTCTCCTCCAAACTAAATTGCTATGCAACCAGTGTTTTGCAGTCTGGTTAGAAGGACTTCCACTGGCATCACTGCAGGTTGGGAATAGGGCAGGAGGTGGTAACACCGAGAATTAACAACTGGACATCCAAAGCCTCCTAGCCGTGGCACTCTGCATTGACAGTCTTACACAAGAAGCTGAAGGGTCCTTTTCCCCTTTCCAATGTCAGCTGCAAATCACTTAATAAGAGCAATCTTATCAGCACTGCAATCCCAAAGCCTCAGCAGCCAGGTAACATGACTGACAATCTCACTACAATGCCTAATTTAAATGTCTCTAGAAAATTAAGACAACAGTTTCCCTCTGTTTTTGCCCCTAGCACATCTGAATGAGGTACTGTTATTCAAGGTGACTTCTGTGACAGCAATCTTGTAATCATATAAGATGGCTGTCAGCGCTTTCTACAGTTTTAAATCTGTGTTAGCAAAAGCTTCTCCAGCATACTTACTTATTTTTTTTTAAGAGGTACTATATTGTAATAATTTATAATACATCAAGAATTAAATGAAGCCTTGGGCAGAAAGCCACCAAAAGGCCTAGGCAGCAATTACACCCCTCTGTGAGGGCAACATCAATGATGAATAGATGTTGTGCAGGACCTCTGCACAGGAGGGAGTTTAGCTGCGCACACAGCCTCCAGCTGCTGGTGATGACACTGCAGTAGACGAGACGTATCTGGAGGCTTCTTTGAATCGTCTGCACCTCATTATGGCATAAATGCTGCAAAAGCAGATGCTGAGACAGAGGAAGGGAGAAGAGGACGCTGATCTTATGACCTGCCGTCCCTTGGATGAAGAGCAGTTAGTTACCCAGCGTGTTCTGTGCTAGCAGGTGCTGTTGCGGCCAAATAAAGTACCCAATTAATGCAGGCATGAATACAATCAAACGTACATAAATTAAATGCTACTGCAACTGCACGTGCTGATTTTCAGTCCAAACCCTTTTGCTCGACCTCACAGCTGTGCAGTCACGGATTTGGGGCCGGGTCTAACTGATTGTCATACGCTTAGCCCAGGGTGATAAATTCTATGGAGAAAGCCCTGTTCTCCACACCGTGCAATCCTGGGGGACATGAGCGGCACCAGCCCACACCAGATGACACCAGACTCCTTCCCCTGGCAAGCAGGTGACCACTGGGAGCCCAGGTCAGGCTCCTGTGGGCTCAGACTCACCCTGCTCCAAGCAAGCAGTTCCTGCCGTGAGGTGCCTCGCCAGCAGGAGAAATGAGCACCCACGAGAGTATGCCTTGGTATTTGGCTTTAAATAGAGCCAAGCCTGGGGGTGGCAGAGGGAGACAAAAATCCCCTGTACAAAACAATATTCTGATCCAATTTATTTCCTCAGTTGCATGAGTCAAAGCTACAGGAAATAACATCTTGGCAGTCTGGGCTTAATAGTTAAAATCTATTCACATTTCACAGCTGTGTTCAGATCCTTTAAGAAGGAAAGGAAGAGAAAAAGAAGTTTAAACCTTTATCTGAGATTACTCCTCCTAAGCATGTAGAACATGTCGACACTGTAAAATGTAAAACTGCTAACAAATCGTTGCAGTAACTTTAAGACAAAACAAAGAATAATTTCGCTGGATCTCTCAACTTTTTCGAGAAAGTCAGGCAACCATTTCTCATAATAATTATCAGTGGCACTGACAACATTTCCGCTGCTGACCAATCGACGTTTTGAGGCTGAATATCCTCAGCTACCTCCCTATATTCTTTTGGGAGGTGTGTTTCTGAGGGTTTCAAGGTGTTTCCCACTTCTGGGTTGCTTGCACGTCAGCTAGGCTGGGGGCTGGCAGGGAGCCGAGTGGCCCCATCTCTGTAACCACATCAATAACAGGGGGGGTTAAGGGAGGGCAACTCCACTGAAATCCATACTGGGATCAGTTTAGAGCTGGAGTACACGGGACTGGGAAGAGTCACCTATCACTGGCCTACTCCATGACGGATGGTCACATCTCACTGTCCCAAAAACTCTGTTTTGACCACAGCCAGAATGGTTTTCTGTTCCCCGACGCTCTACCCAGGTGACTGCTGGTGGGCTGCAAATTGCGACCACTGCTCCAGTCCCCTCGTGGGCCTTCCCTGAGGAGCTCTGAGTGAAATCGTGCCCAGACCAGCGTTAGCACCTCAGTTTACCTGGTTTGCATCCTGGTAAGCTGGGACCTCGCCTGGGGTGGTGGTCCTGATCCCACACCATCCCACAGGAGATTTCAGTGTGTGCTGGAAGGGCTCACCCCTCCTACTTCTTTTGAGGGGCCAAGCACTGAGCAGTGAACGGCAGTGTTGTGTTAAAAACAACCAGGGGCAAATCTTAAAGAGTTCAGCAAGTTTTTCATTGGCCGGGGAGTTCCCTAAGGTTGGCAGCAGCCTGGGCCACATCCTGCTTTCAGGTGCATCACTGATTCTCCATCCATTACGCTACATACAGGTGACAGATCTCCAAAGCAAAAATGACGGGCTCAGTGCAGGTTGCTTCCCAATGTGTGGTTTTCCCTGTGGTGCAGGAGTACTGCAGGCATTGCCCAAGCTCATCTTCCGTTAGGTGTCAACGATGACCTGAACAACTGCCCTATTGGCCGTGGTCTGTGGTGCTGAGCAGCACCTTTAGAGCTGCCCCTTGCTGACTGAGCCTTATCCCTTTCCTCTCTGCCACCATCCGCTTGCCCTCTCTTTCTCATGCTATGGATTTCTTGTGGGAGGTGGAGAGGGACCTCCTCTGAGTGATGTCTTCATGGAGAGGGTGGGTTTAGGATGACAGGCAAGATGCCACAGGCAGGTTTCCAGAGTTGCAGAATGGCCAAAACCAGGACTCTAGGAGACAGACGTACACCATTAATGTCTCTGTGTGGCCAGATGGGTATGGCCTATTGTTTCTACAGTCAGTGGATGGAGGAAAATCATCTGAAGGCAGATTAACCACCCATTCCAAAGCATTTTAAAATATTGCTTATAAATTCACAGGTTCTCCGCAGGTGTAAACCCATGCATTCAATCTAACTTCAGTGAATATCCGAGGATCCTAGACAGTGTTTGCTTTCTCAGCCTGCTGGCCTCTATTGCTTGGGATGCCTTTATCCTGGATGTTGCTCTATGCAAAAATTTCCCCAGAGATGTACTTACAAGTGAGCTGTTCCTTGCAGTGGCGACAGTCCACTGGTGGGGAAAAAAACCAAACCAAACACACCACCGCCTTCCCTCATACACCCTAGAGGCCCCAGTGTAGAGAAGATTGAGTCCTGCTCTACTTATTTGCAAGCACTCAGAGTCTGCTCACACTGCTTAGCCCCTCAACACCTCCCACCATCCCTATAGGAATACCTGCCGCTCTCCCAAATCTCCGTGGCTCGGGCAAGAGCCATGGGGTGCAGCTGAGGGAAGGGAAGGGAGACCCACTGGAGATGGAAAGCTGCTCTCTTGAAGGAAAGTGAAAAATAAACAAACCGCTGGTGCACAATTTTCATGGTGGTATCTTCCCTCAGCGTTTGAAGGAAAACAGCACCGACCCTGAGGGCGCCTCCTGAAGGAGAGGGCTGAAGGGCCTCTGGTGGAGGGCATCTGTCAAGATCGCATTTTAGCAGTTAACAGGAGGAACCAAGGAAGAAAGCTTTAAGCCACCAAGGCCTCTTGGTTTGAAAAGGCTTCACGTGATGGAGGGCTGTGACAGCCAAGCTCAGGGAAGACTCAGTTACTCCTGGAGCTATGAAGCAGGACACACTGTGGGGACTGGAGGATGGAGACGCATGGGCAAGTGTGGATGGGCTCCATAAGCATTATCATTTCAGAAATCGTCTCTGAGCATGGCTGAGGACACGTCTCTCCAGTATGACCATGCTATGACAGATCTGCTCCTAATCTTAATCTCTTGAACATCCAAATGCTTTCAGCTATGGAGTGCTAGAGCTCCAAAATGCAAGTCCATGAGACTGCTTGTGTGACGTAGATCTGACCCTGGTTGGGTCTGAAGAGAGGCCAAGCTGAGGTGCTGGATACCACGCTGTGCCTGTCCGGCTGCTGAGGCAGTCACACCCACTGCTGCTGGGGAGGTAGGGCTGTGATGGGGGTACCGCTACAGAGCTGTAAATTGACATTTGAGTTCAAATAGAGCAATCTGCAGCTGCAGAGCATCTGGCATTTAATATGACTTCTGTCTACGTTATAAATGTCAGAACTGACACACACCTGGCTGGTTCCTAACAAAGGCAAAGCATGTTCTTTTATCAGTTGGGTCTGTCTGCTCAAAGGCAGGCTGGAGGCTGCTCCGTGAGCCTGGATGCTGCTGCCAGTGGGGTGCACCCAAGCTCCAGCACGGTCCTTTCTGCCCCTGGCTGAGTTGGGCTTCTTTCCAACAGCTGAGCTTCAGTGAAGCACACTCTGTGAGATCTTGTTGGGTCCCAGTCGACCACTGGGGTTTAAAAAGAAGAGGCAATTCTAGGCTTCTAGGCTTCTAGGCTACACCTAGAAGCTGGTGTAGCACTGCGTTTTGGATTTAGGATGAGAATAATGTTGATAACACGCTGATGTCTTAGTCGTTGCTGAGCAGCGCTTACACTAAGTCAAGGACTTTCTGGGTCCTCACACCGCCCTGCCAGCAAGGAGGCTGGGGGTGCACAAGAAGCTGGGAGGGGACACAGCTGGGACAGCTGACCCCAACTGACCACAGGGATATTCCATACCATATATAATAAATAAAACTGGGGGGAGTTGGCTGGGGGGTGGTGGCCGCTGCTCAGAGACTGTCTGGGCATCAGTCAGAGGATGGTGAGCTACTGCGTTGTGCATCACTTGTTTTGCCTATTCTTTTATCATTATTATTACTTTCCCTTCTTTTTCTGTCTTATTAAACTGTCTTTATCTCAACCCCCGAGTTTTACCCTTTTTCCGATTCTCTCCCCCATCGCACTGAGGGGGGGAGTGAGCGAACGGCCGCGTGGTGTTTAGCTGCCTGCTGGGTTAAACCACAACGTGTACCCAGAGGACGTGATACTCAGCTTTGGGGCTCAGTGGGAAATTTGTCCTCGAGCATGAGGTGGGCAAACTGATTTGCTTTGGCTAGCTGTACTTTTCTTCCCTGCTGAGGTCAAAATGTGATATTTATCATGTAAACAGAGGTGGGTGTTAAATGAGAGAAGCTCGTCTCCTAATACAATTTTCTCAGCTCTCACAAATCAAAGGACCTATATTCTGATTTATACTAAGCAAACATTTCCAACACTCTCTCTCTCTTATTGCTGCCAAAAGCATCAGTAACCAAGCACCAGAAACCGAGGGAGTCTAGAGGAATACATACCTTGAGAAAATACATAGCTCCAGCAACTTCTCATGAACTGATGGCACACAAAAAAAGCCTGTGCTACGCTAGTAGCAAAAGGTAGCACAGCCCATTGCCCACCTCCTCACATTTTCTGCTAACAACATGCTTCTCCGTCACCATAAAGCAATGGGTCTATTGACCTCCCTGGCTCATTTCCCTGGCTGTTCGTTGCGGGGATGAGTAGGTCAGACAACTTTCTGGAGGCCAGAGCATTGCACAAGATAGACCCATTCTCCTCCCTCCAGCTCCTGGAAATTTTGCAACAGTGCAGCATCCAGGACGTTGCGATCCTATCAGAGATGGGACAACAGCACAGCCCAGAAGCAAGCAGGGTTGTACAGATAGATTTGCAGTTATACAGGAGATGCACACACCTTCCGCAGTCCCCACCTTTCTCCATCAAATCTGCAGCCTCTCCCAGCCAGTTCTAGGGCCATCCATCCCTACCCACCTGAGCAACACTTCAGGTCCTTGTACCACTTTAAAAAGCACCACTCATGCAGCGCGGAATACACTCATTTCTTCCCAAAAGTACCATTTTCATCTGATCACAAGACAGAAATTCAGTCCTCTTACACGCACTGTATACGCATCATACTATTTTGAAGTGGAAAACCCAGCAAACCACCCCAACCAATGTGCAACCAAGTTTATCCTCCCAGATGCAGCTGCCTTGGGCTCGCACCCAGCCCAAAAGAGCAGGCAAACACTGGCACGGCTGTAAACAGCAAACCAAACCTGGCAGGCAGAGCCCCAGCTCCCTCTTCTCCTCCATCAGTTCAGCTCTGCGCCTCGGCAGCTCCGTGGCTCTTGCAGCCCTCCCGGTTCTCCGCCACCCCCGGCTCTCGTCCCCCAGCCCCTCTGCGCTGAGCGTCGGTACAGACCTGGCAGCAAAGCGTGGCTGAGTGCAGGGCTCCAGCCCCTCCCGGGAAAAGAGAATTAGGAAGATGTGAGCCCTGGAAAGCCCCTGGGGTAACACCCCTGGGCAGTCAGCGGGCAGAGGCTGGCTGCTGGCTCCTGCAGGGGCAGCAGCCTGGCTGCCACTGTCCCCCGTCCCCGGATCAGTGCAAAAGGTAAGAGGCAACCAGGAAAACACCCAGACTGACCAGGCTGGGGGAGGGCAGGAGCCCGTGGCGTGGGTGCCGTCGGCCGGCCTCCCGCTGCAGGTGCCGGCTCCAGCCCTGGGCACACCGGTGGGAGGTGCTGAGGGGACACGGGGGCGGGGGGCAGCTCCTGTGCTGGCACCCGTGGGTGCCACAGGCCCCAGTAAGCATGGGGTGCAGGCAGGGCAGCACAAGGGGAGCGGGAGGAGGACGCCGGGGTGTCTGCCCCAGCTGGCTTCCCCTGCTGACCCCACGCGGGCTGTCCTCGCACCCTGACACTCGCCTCCTGGCTGCCCTGCAGGCTCACACGCACAAACACACCGTGCCCTGCCTGTCCCTGGGTCCAGGCAAGGGACCAAAGCTGTGCAAGTAGGCACATAGGGAGGCATTTTTAGAAACACCAGTAGCGTCAGCAAAATCCCCTTGGATTAGGAGCTGTTACAACGTAAGGTGAAGTCCATCTTCCGGTGACATTACAGCCCTTGGGGTGTGAGGAGGGAGGGGGGAGGCGTTTCCAGAACCGCCCCTTGAACCCAACACAAACAGTTCATTACAGGGGGCTCTGGCTAACTCCTATCCATCACCTAAAAAGCAAAAATAAAACCCTCAAAACCTATTTTCCATTTGAGGAAGAAGCTCCGGTTAGCCAAACAGAGGGTTCATTAAAGCCCACCTGGAAACGATAAGATGAATTTATTAGCTTTGCAAGGCAGCTGCATTTAAACTCATTCAGAGGATGCCGACGATGTGGGATAATGCACCCTTGGCATCCCTCAAGGCTGTGGCAGATCCACACTGGTGTGTGGTGTGGCCCCTGGCAGTTCCCTGCCCCGAGGCTCTCAACAGTCCCCAGGAGGCAGGGACGGGGACAGGGACAGCCCCTCCTTGGCTGATGCTCCGTGGCTTTACCGGGGGGCTGTTGCTAGGATGGCTGCCAGAGAAGAGAATCTAGATGGTAACTGAGATATTGAAATGAATGGATAAAACCAGTATTTTGATATTTTTGTGCATGCCCATATTGAAATGAATGGATGAAAAGAGTATTTTGATATTTTCATGCATGCCCACTTTCAGGAGCTTTATTCTGCACTTTTTTTTTTGGGGGGGGGGGGGGGGGGGGGGGGGGGGAATGCTAGTTGTGGATTCTGATGCAATCACAGACCAGAGGCAGACTAATAATTTCAACAGCGTAGTAGGGAGCTCGTNGTGGGGTGACTGAAGCCCATGTTTTCATTGCCCCTGATATTGCTGCATCCCAGTGAGGGAGCAGGCTGTTAACAAGACGGGATAATTTCCCAGGCTGGACTTCAGCAGACCTCACTGGAGGAGGGGGTGGGCAGTGCCGGCAACTGTCCTGAGCTGTGCCCAAAGCCCTGGAAGAAGTCTGGCTTGCGTCTGATACAGCTCCTGCATGGTGCTGGGGGCTCAGTTTCTCTCCTCCAGGGCAGCAAAATGAAGTTTCACTTTGCTTCTGGGAAGCCTTGAGGCAGATCTGATACTTCTTGCTTTTTACGCAGCTGCCTAGCACCCATATAACATTCCTCTTTGAGACCTTTTAGTTGCATTTTAATGCCTGCCATGAGACACAGTGTTTGTAGGGCCCAGGAAGATGTAGAAGTTGAAGGGACATCCCAAGTTCAGAGGAGGATCTGGTGACAGCATGGCACTGCTCCCCCAGCGCTGGGGAAAGTGTTTCCCTTCCCCAGGAGACCAGTGGCACCAGCCTGAGGCCAAATATGGCCACCAAAATGCCAGAATAAAAAGAAACCACATGCCCAGTTGTGTGATCTCATCCAAATCACAGAAGGGCATCCCAAGAGTTTAACTGAACACCAGAGCATTACCGGGAAAAGATGCTACTGTAAGGATTGGCTGCTGTGGCTAATTAGGAAAACAGTGCACTGCTTGATAAACAAATTGATTAAAAATCTTGTGGCAATGCAGAAGGATCAAAACCAGGGTTAGGGCAGTGAAGGCTTGCACCCCACTCTGATTTGGGGCAGCTTGAGCACCCTGAAAGGTGCTGCCTCAAGCCTGGAGAGGGTTCAAAAGGGGATAAGGGAGGAGGAGGAAGAGGAAAGGAGGAGAGTGCGCGTGGTCAGTGACAACAGAGAGCAGTCAGGCCCTGCTTCCTCCTCGTGTGAGAAATCTGGGACAAAACTAGATCGTATAACTTCCTGGCCCAGCCTTCCTCTTCCCATGGCTGAATACCCAGGAAGGTGTTGGGAAAGAGGGGCATGGCTTTGGTGTGTCCAGGCCCCTCCTTTGGGATAGAGGCAGGCATGGGGAAGGAACCACTGGCACATGAGGCAGGTGCCCAAGGAAGGCACTTTGAGCCAAGGCTTAGCGGCACTGGCCCCATTTCTTGTCATCTGCCCCCAAGGCAGGGCTCTCTGCTGGCATGAAGGACGATGGGCTACGGAGAGCACCTGCGCCATGCCGGGCAGCATCACCAAACCCAAGCTGGGGGAGCAACACCAAATCCATGCTGAAAGAGGCAAGCAGACTTTCCCTGGGGAAGGCAGGAGCATGTCACAGGGAGCAGGAGCCAGTGGGTGATGAGACCCCTGCCCCCACCTGGGCAGGTGAAGAGTGGGATGTCAACCTACCATCCCAAGTGCAGCAGGGAGGTTACCAACCTGATAAGGGATGCGGTGGCTGCCTGTCAGGGAATGAACCCCTTCCACAGGGGGACGAGCAACAAGTCTCCCTGTGACCCTCTAGAAACAGCATTGTGTCTCTGGGGTTTGCCTTATTCTTGTTATATCACTGAGAATTGGTATTTGCAATCATATTCCTAAAATCAGCATGAGATCTGCGAACAGGATCCCACTGGCTGACATCTTGCGATGGGGAAGAACAGTGCGAATACAGTGACTGACCCCTGCTTTCCCTCACCCCATAGCCTCCTCGCACCACTGAGTGCTGGGGTAACCCCTGGAGAAACTGCTCCAGGTGACGCAGCTCCGGAGGGGGCTAAGCCAAAGAGAGGGCTGGGCAAACCAAAGCAAAGACTATTTTTAAGAGCTCTCAGGGTCTGTGTGGGACCTCACTTCCCCCACCATCACACCTGCAGGGCTCCACCGCAGCTGAGAGGAGGATTATGTCTTCAATGGGCCCTTGTGGCCAAGAAGGCCAATGGTATCCTGGGATGCATCAAGAAGAATGGGGCCAGCAGGTCGAGGGAGGTCATCCTCCCCCTCTACTCAGCCCTGGTGAGGCCGCATCTGGAGTACTGTGTCCAGCTCTGGGCTCCCCCGTTCAAGAAGGACAGGCAACTGCTGGGGAGGGGACAGCAAAGGGCTACCAAGATGATTAGGGGACTGGAACACCTCTCTTATGAAGAAAGGCTGAAGGATTTGGGTCTCTTCAGTCTGGAAAACAGACGACTGAGGGGGGATCTTATCAATGCTTACAAATACGTAAAGGGTGGGTGTCAGGAGGATGGGGCCAGGCCCTTTTCAGTGGTGCCCGGCAACAGGACAAGAGGCAATGGGCACAAACTTGAGCATAAGAAGTTCCACCTAAACACGAGGAGGAACTTCTTTACTTTGAGGGTGGCAGAGCACTGGAACAGGCTGCCCAGAGAGGCGGTGGAGTCTCTGTCTCTGGAGACATTCAAAACCCTCCTGGACGCGTTCCTGTGTAACCTGCTCTAGGTGACCCTGCTCTGGCAGAGGTCCCTTCAAACCCCTATCGTTCTATTTGACTTTGGTGGGACCTGAGAGGGCATCTGACAGGAAGATTATTTTTTACATAGCAATGGCAATATACAAAGGCTAGGCTCAAAGCTACAAAACCACTCCAGGAAAGAAGTTTCTTTGCCCTCCCAGATCTGTCAGTAGCTGAAGTTTTCATTTTTTTCAGTACAATGACAACATGAAGAGTGATGGGATCCCTCAGAAAACAAACACAGGTTTTCTCTGGAAGGTGAGAGTTTGCAGATCTCTTGAAACCATATTCCTGGTGGAGGTATTTTGTTTTTAAATTGGTTTCAGTGTTGTTTTGAGGAAAGAAATGCTGAAGTAGATATGGAGAGTAGAAAATATAGTTTACTCTTACAATGAATTGTTGCTCTTTCTTAGAAAGGTTACTGCTGTGGCTCTTGCACATAAATAGGTGAAGTCTAACTTACCTAACGTCCAAGAGATCATTATCTTTGGCACTTTCCCATACATATCATGTTAACCTCTCAAAATCAGGGGAAACCACCAGAAAGTTATGCAAATCCTTACTTGCAGTTTTGCTGGGCTCTTGAAGTGAAAGGGCTGCTCACGGCAGCCCAAGGGGAGGGAGAAATAACTCAGAAGGGGCCCTTTGGCCTCCTCTGGTCCCACAGTGACCTGAGCTGGGCTCAGCTCATGGCAGGCACCAAGCTGCGGTTGCCTGCTCACCTCTGCTTCCTTACGGCAGAGCTGCGGGGAGGGGGGAACAAATGGGGCTTCGAGCCCTTCTCCAGCTCTGTCCCTCATCCCAAGAATGAGTTCCCACCAAATGGCTCTATTGCTAAAGGTCTCAGCTGTCCCCTTCGGGACGTGACCTCCAATTCAGCCCAAAAACTGTAGAAGTGACTTTGGGTTTGGGGGTTATCCAAATCATCTTAAAAAGGATGGACTTTCAGGAAAACCACAGTAGTGGCTTTCTGCAAACGTAGCTTAAGTCAGATAGCCAAAAATAAAAGTACTCATAATCACACATAACATTTAGCAAACCTGGCCAAGAGGGTGACACCAATTTGCTTGCTGATATCCCAGGACTAATGCAAGCATGTCCAATTCCTAAAAGCAAGGATGTGGACCACCTGCTCCCCTACGTTTGCACGGCCTCTGCTATTACGCAGCCACAAAATAAAGGTTCACTTGGCCACAGCAGCAGAAGCAATGTCACAGGTCAGAGCTGCAGCCGGCACAAATTGGTGGAGCCACAGCAAAGTAAGCAGAGCTGCACAGATTGACACCAGCTGGGGAAACTGTCTTGCCATTTGCAGCCTGACAGTGAAATACAATTTAGATCATAAAAAACCCGCAATGTTAAATTAAAAATGTGCTGACACCTGCAGCATTTGGAAAAGACACAGGATGGAGATGCTTCTGACCCCCATAACAAGGTTAAATGCAATTCCCTTACTGAAGAGTAACTCATAGAAGCCAGCAGAGGCACAAAGGCTGGAGTGTTATATTTTTATGGTGATTATTCAGAGGAGTCACCCCCAATCAGCAAGCACTCATTGCTTTAATGACCAGGCAGGGGAAATTCAGTTTAGCAGTGACCGATGCTGCAGTTTATTCTTCTGACCGTTCAACCAAGCGTTGTGGGAAGGCTACACCATTAGCTACGAACTCATATCCACTCCGGACTACGTCTTCTGAGAGCAAGCCGCGGTTATCAGCTCCAGCAGTACCTGCGCTGTGGCTCCCGCCCCTTTCCAGTAGCAGCATTTCGGGTGATCTGCGGCGCGGTGCCTGCGGGGAATGGACCGGCTCCTTTTCTCACCACCACGCAGCGCAGCTCTACTGTCCCCACCTCTTGGTCCCCCGGGCACTGCTGCAAACACACGTGGAAAGCAGCACGGTTACCTAACAATAAGCAGAACCCCATTAAAAAAAAAAAATAATAATAAAATCACAGTCATGCTCCATGGGTACATGGAGACAGCCATAAAATTCCTGGACACGTTCCTACTGGCTAGCAATGTTGTTTCGCAATTGCCCTGGTCTTGCCAGGCAACAAGCGCTTCCCAGGACAGGAGCACAATAATCACGGCAAATGGTCTCGGCTCAGTGCTGAGTACGCAGGTGGCCACAGCTCAATAGCCACCAGCAGCACTGGCCCTTGGCACCCTGCAGTGGGGCGCATTGCTCACTGAATATTCAATTCCCTTTTTTAACAAATGGTGGCTAATTTTTTTTTCTTCAAATGGGTAGAGTCTGGTAAGTAAAACACAGGATTTTTTTTTTCTTTACCCACCACACTCCCCTACAAACATTCAGTCCTGTGAAAAGATTTTTTTTTTTTTTAAAGATGCTGTTCACATGGGCAACAATTCCCCAACCCTCCCCTCACCCCGAAGCCAGCCCAAGGAGGGGAGGCCAAGTTCCTCCCCAAGCAGTGGTAGAGGAGACCAGGTCACGACAGAGCCATCACATTTCCTCCTTCCTGCTCCCAGGAGGAGAGCAGCTGCCTGTGCGCATTGCTGCTCCTGTCTCCACAGGTTAAAAAGTCACATTAACAAAGGGGAAGAATAATTATCACGTGTTTCCTTCAGAAGGAGCAGTGATACAGGCAGCTTTTTTTGCTCTAAGGGATGCTTGGAGTGTTTTTTTCCACTTTTCTCCAGTTTTGTTCCATGCAGAGATAAATCAGGGGCCGAGTCTGCTCTGAAGCATCCCCCTGTCATCCGGAGCTGGCTCAGGCACGTGTGCTGCCCTGGGTGCACTAACAGAGGTATCCATGTGGCTAAGAGCATCCCTGCTCCAGCACGCATCCTGCGCCATCCCAGGTCACGGGGCACCTTATGCCGGCAGGCGGTCGCTTCCCAGGGACTGGTACCCCTCTCCATTTAGGGCATGGGTGCTGCCTAAAAGGTCTGCAAAGACATGACCATTCATTTCTGACAGCAGCATTTGTTCCTCCGGAGGAGTGTGTCCGCATGTACCGAGGAGAGGGAAGACATGGCGCAGAGGGGGAGGCAGGCATTTCCCAGCGGTGCCTTGCAAAGAGCAGCTCCATAGCAGATCGGGAGAACAGCCCCACGCTCTGACGATGCTGGTAACGCCAGCTCCTCACCCCTCAGGAGCATTACGGCAACAAGCCAGAAAGAGCCGAGGGGGGACGGCATTGCCTGTGTCTGACCCATCTCCCCCCTGCAGGTATCTATTGGAGGAGATGTCCGGGGCTCCCCTCCACAGAACACCCATTTTCCTCTCACCCTCTCTCAATACACGTCTTTGACCTTGCAAACACTGATGGCAGGGGACTCCTTCCTACCACCAAGATGATACCACCAACACAGCGACCACACACGTGCAGGCAGGGATTTCTTTGTTTCACTCTTGCATCCAGTTGGGAGACACAAAAAAAAAAAANNNNAAAAAAAGATTCCTTTGCAGAGATCGTTCAGTTCTAACTCCTTCAGAATATTCTGCTCCTTAAAATGCTGGGCTGGGACTGAGAGCTCCTTAACCCTTCATAGGTTTTCTAAGTGATCCTGGCATGTTGCCAAAACCCATCCAAAATGGCAATTAAAAAAAAAGTTAAGTTGCCGCCTAAACACCTGCATGTTCGTGCTAGAATTGTTCATGCCATAGCAGGGGCACGCGTGCACACCTAGAACAGCCCTCAGCAGTTGGGTGCCTTGCTCCTGCCAGCCCCCAGCCACCCTCGGCCTGTGTTCCCCAGTGAGGGTCACACAGATGGCTGTGCTCCTTGGAGCTACACATGCCCCCGGGCTCCCAACCCACGTCCTCCACATGGCCACTAGCCCACCACGCTCAAGGACGCCTGGGAGAGTTGGCCACACTGCTGCCCTGACCTCCATCACTCAAAGCCTTAGAGATGTGGGAGGCCCTGGGGCAAGTGTCTCCTTGGCCAGAAGCATCTCAAGCCTTCACCACCCACCTCCTAAGACACAGTCCCACAGCACAGGCTGCTGCTCTTGCCATGTGCGTGGGGTGCTCTCCTCCCAAGGCTGGGTCACGTCATCCTTCTGGCCCCACAGGGGAGTGAAGAGGGTCTCCAGCTCTGCAAGCTGTGGATAAGGACCCTGTCCTGGGAGGAGAGAGACTTGAATTCTGGCATTTGCCTCAATTTTTGCATTCAGCAGAGTGACGTAAATCGGAGCTGCTGAGGCACACCGAGACCAGCCTGCAAGGTGCTGCCTTGGAAAGCAGGTGATGTGGTTGACAACTTTTTGAGGATACAAACAAATCCTTGTCTTTTACTCTCTATATAGTTGCTGTAACCTGTCAATGCCACCACCAGCAAGTTAAATGCAAGCGGACAAAAATACATTGTACAAGAAGTCCAATCCTACCCCAGCCTGTGTTAGATGTATCCTGCAAATGCCCATCAGGCTGCACACATACCTCCAGGATTTAGGCAGAGGGAGAATGGACGAGACACTGGACCCCAAGGTCAGACGTATTCTCCGCAGGACCGTGTCTCCTGGCCCGTTCCAGAGCACCCTGCAGCAGATCTCCTCAGGAAGCCGCTGAACATGGCTGGGCACCTCCAGGCCTTGGCAGGAGCCAGACAGCACTCACTTGGATCGCTGTTCTGGTTGAGAGCATTAGAAGGCCCTGTTGTCTACCCCTGTGGAGGAAGGTGAGGAGGAGCATCATGGAGATCTGCACTGCCTATGCACAGCCAGAAGGTGCCATCTACTCAAGCGTCTTTGCACACTTTTTCCCCAGGTTGTCTAAGGGGGGATTAGGTTCTTGTTTGCTGTTGTGGTTTAAAAAAGCTAAGGCTACAGGCATCTTTCAAAAGAGAGGATTACCTTAAGCAAAGTACAGCTAAAATAGCACTTCAGACTATTTTGAGTGAGGATTTAAAGATGCCGTCTGAAGATCTCACTTAAACCAGGTGGAATTACAAAAGCTATAGACTCACAAAAATAAAACACTGTGAGAAAAAAAGCCTATGAAAACAGTGCAGTGGAAAAGCACCACAGACCTCTCCGTATTTTGATGCTGGAATCATGCTAATTACTGAGTGGAAAATACTGTAAACTTTGCCCTCCTTTGCAGTACACAGAAGTCGAAATCCACGTCAGATTCCATTAAGAAATGAAAATGCCATTTTTCCAAAGAGAGCGCACACCTTAGAGATGCAGGTTTTGGAATGTAGCAGGTACCAAGCGACAGCGTGTGACTGAGCAGGATTCATTGTCATTTGTTCCACCCAACCACATAGGGACAAGATAGTACAAAAAAACACCCAAACCAACCCAGCCCCGCTCCCTGCTTATCTTTAAGGTTAATTCTGCAGCTCACTGTGCAATCTCCGCTGCTGGTGCAGCAGTAAGCCAGAGGCTGCCAGACATCGTGCAATGCCCATCACAACCTGATCTGCGCACCCAAAAGGACGCAGCATACCCGTGCTACAGGAGAGCAGTCAGTGGTTTGTGCCCCCTCTCCCTGTGGCATGGCAGCACCCCTGGTTGAGCAAGGGGTGCCCAAATGATGCTCCCCTTCACCACTCTGTCTCTCTGCGGTGCCCAGCTCCCCCGCCCTCACTTTGAGGGGGGGGAAATGTGGGCTTACAAACCGCAAATCCCCACTCAATAAAGTAGCAAAACTCAAAGGTTATATTCACAAAGCACATCTATTCAAACTAGATCCCTCAGTACTGAAGAGCTGACAGGCATTAAATTATAGGATCTTCAGAAAAAAAAAAAAGCAACCCACCCCAATCCCCCAAGAGTTGCGTGGGCGGTGGAGGGTTTGTACTCGCAATGACCTGTGAAGAGCCACGGCATCAGGCAGGAAGGGCTTTCGGAAGCCACCAGAGCATCACCACATTGTTGGAGGTTTATTCATCCTCCCAGTGTTCAAAGTACTGAAAACTTGACAGGTTTGCATTGTTCTCCTTGTTGCTTAAGTTGTTGCTGTATGTTGCTTAAGCAAAAATAATATTGAACCTTTGGCTTTTCCTCCACTGAATCCACCCACCTCAGAGGACATTTTATACCCATATTTGATCAGCAGATCTCCCAATACACCAAGAAGCAGAGATGGTTTATGGTCAGAAACCAATTTTGCTGGCAACATTGCCAGAAGAAAAAAGGATCAAAGATCCCCTAATGGTAGAGAAGGAGCAAGCTGTCCAAATGCCCCCTCTAATCTCCCAGGAATTTGCACTAAATTGCTAGGTGAGGTTGGGAGAGGAGGGCCCTCCAAGTGCTAGGAAGGACATTCTCAAAACACACCCATTCAGGAGAAGAGTCAGATCACGGGGGAAGGGAAACCTTGTATCCTGAGAAGCAAAAGTAAAAAATACCTTTCTGTTAATTTAGCCAAAATAATGAAAGCTACACACTCACTCTCTCGCCCATGCAACCCGCAGGTTTCTGTGCCTGCACGTCACGTATGCTCCAACCTTGCATGCATTATCAAGGAAGTCTTTTAGATGCAGCGCTAGTCCTGATTTTTTTTTCCCCTCTCTTCCTCTTCTAAAGAAGCTGCATGTTTTGCAGCGAGGCAGATAAGCTTTTCTCCAGAAGCAGCCGCATGTATCTTCCTGCTGGGCTGTTTTTCCCCCTCGAGCAAACACCAGATGTGAGCAGTATGAGAAAACTGCCACCCTTCAGAAACCTCTGAGATCCTTTGTGTTTCTGGTCCACTGACCCATGGCAGAGCGAGAGGGCCAGGGCTGCCCCTGGGACGTGGTTTCTCCAGACGTGCAGCTACAACCCCACAGCCTTTGCTGAAGCACTAGCACAGATTTGACCTGTCCTGAGCATCTCATCTCTCCTTACCCCCATTTTGCATGGATTTAACCATGTTAGTGTGAGTAAATTTTCTCCCAGTTCGGTGTAAGGAAAGTCAGACCTCGTGTGTCGCCTCGAAGGCGCAGCCAGAGCCTTTGTAGTTGGTCCCCAAATATGTTTCTGGACAGCAGCAGAGGAGCCAGATCAGCCCAGCGAGTGAAGCAGGTCTCTTCATCACCGCACCCCAACAGCTCAGACAGCACAAATGCTGGCTGCCGTCATCCCAGCAAGGGTCTGCACAACAGAAACACATAACGCCTGCTCTCTGGTGTCCATCCTGTCCTCCTCTGCCTCGGGTGAGTGCTGGGCACAGCCCGACCCTCCGGCCATCCTGGCACCCCACAACCCATTGTCACCTCTCAAGCCACAGCTTCAGCTTCCTCATCCCTACGATTTGGAAGTGGTGAGCAAGAAAATGGCCTGCTGCTCAATCTCTCTGCGGGTCAAGGGGGACAGGCTTTCTTTTGTAAACTAAAGTACTACAAGTATTTGTAAACTAAACCAGACATCAAAGGCAAGTGTGAGCCACATCACTCGTATTTTCTTCAACAGAAGCGATGCCACAGGGCCCTGCATATTAGACAGCTGCTCGGGCTATGCAACAACTTGCTTATGGCTTCATAAATCAAAGGGCAAGATTATTCCTTGATTAGTAGGGATAAGGATTGTTCCTTGGTTAGTACATGGGGTTAGTACAACATAGGATATCTTTCTTCTCTGATCACAACCAAGCAGAAGGAACTGAAATCCTGAGGCTTAGGAACAGAAAGTACAGAAAAGTCAGCCTAAGAGTGGTTTTGTTCCACCTGGAGCCAGTGTTTTCTGCCAGGTTCCTCTTTGCTTTGACACACACATTTCATGGGAGAAAAAGCAAAAGGGCATGAGCTGTCTCAGAGGACGTGACTATCAGATGGAGAACTCAGCATCTGAAATGCCTTGAAGCAAAGGTACAAGCTGTGATTCTTTTCTTCCAGGAAAAGTTGACAAGCTCCTACACGAGAACAGCCATAAATGGTCGATTCCATTTAACCCAATATTTTCAGCTGCCAGAGCACATGCTTAGGGAACACCAGCAAGAAACTGGCGTCGAGCTAAGCAACATTTGGCACAGCCTCTCAGCTACCAGCAGCCACAGCTGCAGTGGGCACTCCTTGCACGACACCACATGTTTTTAGACAATTCCCCCCATCTTGCTGAAATTAGAGACAACAGTGATCTAATGGGAATTAAGAACACATTAAAACGATTGAGGCGTTTCCCTAATCAAAAATATACGTAGAGAAACAAACACAGAGGTAGCATCCAAACACATTGGGTAAGCATAACTCTGGTTGGGAGTTTCTGCTTTGCAGTGGTGCTGAGCCCATTATCACACTCATTGATTATCACACAGTACCTATGGACCGTAAACGCATTGAAGACCATGACTACAGATTTTTGTACGGCAGCACCACTGCTGCAGCTGGTGCTGAGCTCAGATCTATCCCATACAGCATCTCACCCCGTGCCCGTCCCTGCCACGTCTGCTGTGCTAGCATGGCTGCGACACCGTTTGTCCTCTGGTCTGGAGGAGAAACACGTGCTGCAGAGGCTTGAGCAGACAGTCTCTGCTCAACTGGTGGACAAGACACCCCATTTTTACCAAAAAATCGATAACTAATTCTCCTCCCTTTCAAATAAAATCCGCTCTTCTTTAATATCTACCCGGAGTTAGCGTCCCAAGTTCCCTGCAGACTGGAGGAGAGCCTGCCAGCGACATGGGGGGGATTAGAAGCTGGCTGTGCTGGCCTGGAGGGTGAGCAGCCTTGCCTGCAAGCATGAGGCTTAACTAGACTTGTCTTGGGCTCCGGTTATGCAAATTCAATTAATCAGCACTTAAATCCTTACCTCAGAGCAGGGCCTGCCACACCGAGGCGAGGAGGAGAGCAGCAAAACAGAGCTTAACGCAGAGGGTCTACTGCTGGGCTGGGCCAGTCCCCCTCTTCTTCATCTACATCAGCATCATGTGTTAACAGTAACTTCCTCGCGGCAGAGACCTCACCTCTTGCTTACCTAGAAAACCTCTCACAGAGTTTAGGCGTGATGTAATTAAAGGCGATGATGATGATAATTAATTGATTTTGAAGTTACCATCCATCTTCAGTGCGCTTAACGAATGACAGAGACAGAGCCTCCCAGAAGCGCCAGAGGCTGTAACTCCACCTAATGATATTGTTAAAAGCAAACCTCAAATGCACACTGGAAGAGATTAATCGTGGTAGATAGGCTGTCAGTGCTCCGGTCAAACTTTTATTGTCAGTCATCTGGAGACATGAGCCCAAGGCTACTGAAAAAGGCAGAGCTGGAGAACATATCAGCTAATGGCTCTCACGGCTAGTAGTCAAAGGCAATGACGGGGAGAGCAACACTGAAGCGCAGCCCAAGAGTTTTATACCAGTTCACTGAAATAAATGCCTTGATGATTCACAATATCTGTACCGTCAGCCTTAAAACCCAGCCCCTCAGCATATTGTCCTTTTTTTTTTTCTTTTGTGCAGACATAAAAGAAATAAAGGGAGACAGAGATTTATCAGTAGTGCAAGTTCAGCAGAGAGTTCAGGAGAAGGACCCAGCTCTCTGAAGTTCAGAAGACTGGCTGACAGTTGCGATTGTGAAAGGCACACCCACATCATCTGATGGCTTCCTGAGAGCCGCGAAACATTTTTATTCTACACCATCATCTCCTAGATGGGTAAGACAGCAAGAACCTTCTTGTGCTACCATCTCTGAAGAGGGGAAAATGTTGGACAGTAAAAGCTCTGTCCAGCCCTCACCACCTATAAAATTTCCATCTGTAAGAAATTCTGGTAAACCCAAGTCAAAAACCCTGCGTGCGGGGAGCAGACACATTGCCCCTCAGCAGCGCCCGCCGGCTGTGCTGGGATGCTGTGGACCAGCGGGCAAGGGGCTGCCCTCGGTGTGTTTCCCACCGCACTCCACTCCTTCGGTCTAGCCCCCTCCGCTGCTCCTGGGATTTCTATACCTGTATTTATACACATACACACCTTTTAAATGCGCACACGTGGACATTTTTTCCGCACGCCGCATGCATTTCTTTTCCTCCTAGGCAAACAAGCCTTCCCAGTTTTTTTTTAATTCCCTCCCACTCAAAACAATAGGCTAGACATGGAGTGAAACTGTCCCTCCTTAGATCGGGCTGCCACACATTCCTCTTGCTTTAAATAAGGAACTATTGCTAAACTCATAATTTCCATTCTTCCTTGGTCAACAAGCAAGGCTGAAGCCCATACTGGTTCTCAATTGGGGCTGAAAAAGCAACCTTGGTTGCCTGCCATAAGCCATACTCAGTCACAGTCCGGGGGTAAAAACACCACAAGCAAATGGTGAGGTGACTTTAATCATGACGCTTCATTACCAAGATGTTTTAAGAAATTACTCTACTCTCCTTCTTTTACAGACTCCTGGTTGAACCTATGCTTTCTCATTATTGAAAAGCAAATGTCCTCAGAGAATGGGTTGCCCTTAAATGAAAAGCTGATAGCTAAAAATCCAGGAAAAAATGCTTTGCAAGACCCAAACTTAATATGAGAGAGCAGTTCTTTCATTGAAATCCCAGACTGCTACAAAACGCATGGGCTTGGAAAGAGTCATCACAGCAGAAGTACCAGCACTGTCAATACCTTTGAGCTCTGTTAGCTTCCTGGCAAGCCATCCCACACAGCAGTGTGCCGCCCCGGGGCTCAGCCTGCAACGCCTTTTGCAAATACATCCCAACCCAACAAAGTCCAAGAACTCCGTGTTGCTGACTCCTGTGGGTCATCTGAGCCCAAATCCCTCTGACACACACAAACGGAGATGCTCAAGTGCAAGATGCCAAATGCTCCATCTTACTAAAGTGAAGTCGATGTGCCAAGCAGCAGGTCTTGTTTCATTTAGTAAACTGTATATAGTTATAACAAACATTTTCCCCAAGAAGTGACATTACTTGTCCATGCCATTCATAACACAATGACTAACAGATTTACTAATTTTAAGCCTACTTTGTTTTTTTCACGCTAGGAAATGGAAAATGTGAATTCCTGTTGTTCAACTCTTGTGCCAGATATAGTACATTATTCCTTTTGTTTGGAAAGTTCAGCTTCCAACCACCATCCGTTACTCAAACTGTATTAATACAACAAATTTACCATCCAAATAGTTTCCAGTAGATCTCACCAAGAGGATGTTTTTTTCTGGTGTTATGACCAGTGACACTCATGTCAAAAAGCTCCACTTGGCATCACCTTTTATCGCAAATCCTTTAAAAAAAAAAAAAAACACAAACAAGTGGGATTCTTTTCTGTTTTAACCACCAGTGATTCACTGCCTGTGAGCATCACGGAAGCACTCTAGTCAGCCAGGACCACTGGAAATTGCTCAAATGTTTTAGTGCCTTAGTCTTGGGCATTTCATGTGAACCAAAAGTATTTGGTTTAAGTATTTCAGAGTATTGCAGGCTGAGTCCCCAGCTGCTTGTCCCGTCCTACACCACCCCAATAGCCATTCAGCTTCTCTGGGAGGTTTTCATAGAATGGTTTTGGTTGAAAGATCATCCAGTTCCAACCCCCCTGCCCTGGGCAGGGACACCTCCCACTAGACCAGGCTGCTCAAAGCCCCATCCAGCCTGGCCTTGAACACTTCTAGGGATGGGGCAGCCACAGCTTCTCTGGGCAACCTGTTCCAGCATCTCACCACCCTCATAGTGAAAAATTTCTTCCTAATATCTAATCTAATTCTCCATTCTTTCAGTTTAAAGCCATCACCCCTCGTCCTATCGCTACACTCCCTGATAAAGAGTCCCTCCCCATTTCCTCCATGATATATTGATGGTAAAAACCAAAATGACTCAGGGTCCCCCTGGTGAGTGTTCTGGAAGCACCATGCACACCCCGATGCATGGGGCAGTCGGGCTGCCCCCGCGGCCATGCTTTATGAGGTGCCTGTGGCCACCCAGCTACCAGTTCTGCCTGCAGGCAGCTCTCACCAGCCCAGCCCCCAGGGTCCCTCTGGAAAGTTTAGTTCCATCACCACTGTGTGACCAGAGGTGGGTGGCCCTGTGATTGCCCTTGCCACTCCTGGTCCAGCACCAGAAGCAGCAGGTCTCACCCAGCGATGCTGAGAAGGAAAAAATCAGGTATTTGCTGTGCAATGCCCCTTGTCTGTCTGTGCTCACGCTGCGGCATCAGGAATAACAAGGAACTTGCCATGACATGGGCTGGGAGGTGGATGAATACTTGAATCCTTTGCATAGATGCTGCTGTTTGTTTTGTAACTCTCCTCCACTCAGCTCTACTCTAGGAAAGCTGATCTTTTATACCTTTAGCATTTCTCATCTTTCACAAAATCTAATAATGCTTCTGATGGCAAATTAATTAAACACGTTGACAGCCATGATTTAATTGTTGGAGATGAGACAGCTTCTTGAAAAAAGACAAAGAGAAAAGTGTACCTTAAGTAAATCTTTCTAGGACAAAGCAGTAGCATGAAAACTATATTTTTGCTTACTCTATCACACCTGATTTCATCTCATCACTACACCTCAAGTTCAAAATTAACCACTTATGCTTCCGCAGAAGAGAAAAATGTTCCCACAGTTCATTTTCTTTTGAATCTCATCCAAAAAGTCATGCACACAATTATATCAATAGGTGTTTATAATCTGACTGCTGCTGCATCACACTAGTGAATAAACCAGGTCACCAAAATTGCTCAAAAGTAACAAGAAACAAAACTCAAATCGACCCAGTTACTCTAAAAAACATGACAGAGCAAGTACCTCTCCAGCATATGGGAAAAACCACCAAGATATCAACCCTTTCCTTTTTGATTAAAGCTGCAACATCCAAACCCTCAAGTGGGAGCAGGGTCTCCTTCGTCTGGGCGCCCTGTGAAGGCAGCCCCGCAGCTCCTTCCCCAACACCCAGCCAACAAACCCCGTGATGCTCCCCATCCTTTGCACCCCATCACCTGACGCCCCACAAGACACTCTGCTCAAGCACCTGAGCCCCTCCCCACCACAAAATACGTCCCTGGTGAACAAGGGCTGCCCAGACCTCCCCCCTTCCCGCAGTGGCAGCAGCACAGGCTGGTCTCAGCAGAGGTGGCTTCGTCTCTGCGAGACAGGGCACCCTGAGGGTTGCTGAAGGGCTGATTCACCGCCAGGGAAACCTGTTCTGCCTCCACCTCCTCTCCAGCGTACGCAGGACTTCAGATGGGAAGGGCTGGAGAGGCGCTGCCAGGACTGCCAGTCCCCAATGCTCAGGGGAGCCCCACACCTGCCTGCTTCTGCCAGATCCAGAGATCCCTGTGCCACCGCTTCTGCCACCGCTGCTCCCGGGCAGCGCCACACAGCACCCCAGTAACTCACCGCAGCACCCTCACAAACGAGAGGAGCATCCAGACGCAGAGGGAAAAACCGATGACTGTGACTTTTCATACATTCGGTCAAAGGCAGTTTTTGTTATTTTTACACTTTATGGAAGTTGGTTTGTTTTTGTTTTGGTTTTTTTTT
>VYZM01023824.1:199677-211621 GCA_013398915.1 Dromas ardeola | reverse complement strand
TTTTTTTTTTTTTTAATCTATGTCAAATCACCTTGCAAACATTTACATGTGTAGGAAAAGACATCACCAAAAAAAACCCAGTTGTAAAAATCCTCACAACTAAACAGAAGAAAGTACGTGCCAGGTCAGTAGCAACACAAGTCACTATTTAGACATTGCAGTAGCACAAAATTCTTATTTTAGCCTGCTTCTAAGGTCACCTTTCTGTATGCTTTGTTTTTAAAATTGAACCACTGGATATCTGGAAGGAATTTATAGGTCATCTGCTTAGGGTAATGATATTAATGCCAAGACCAAACACACACACACTGATGAGGCTGCAGATGCCCTCTTTGCAATAAGAGCTCCACACCCGAGATGGCTGGTGATGAAGAGAGGAGCCTCATCCTTTAATATCTTCCACCGCAGGCTGGGCAACATAGTCCCAAGAGCCACTGCAATTCTGCCTGAGCACTTTCACATGACTTAGTCTTCCTGTTTAGAGGTTTTCTTTCTGCTTCATGGCCATCATAGAATGGTTTTGGTTGGAAGGGATCTTAAAGGTCACCTAGTTCCAACCCCCCTGACCCTGGGCAGGGACACCTCCCACTAGACCAGGAGGCTCAAAGCCCCATCCAGCCTGGCCTTGAACACTTCCAGGGATGGGGCATCCACAGCTTCCCTGGGCAACCTGTTCCAGTGTCTCACCACCCTCATAATGAAAAATTTCTTCCTAATATCTAATCTAAATCTTCCCTCTTTCAGTTTAAAACTGTTACCCCTTGTCCTACCACCACATGCCCTTGTAAAAAGTCCCTCCCCAGCTTTCTTGTAGGCGCCCTTTAGGTACTGGAAGGCTGCTATAAGGTCTCCCCGGAGCCGCCTTTTCTCTAGGCTGAACAACCATCAGATTTTACAGATTACAAAAATACATTTAAAGAGCAGGTTTTTACATGGATTTCATTTATGAGTTTCTGCATTCAGCACAGGCTCAGTGAGAGCTACCTTGCTGCCGGTGGGCAGGACTCTCACCCAAATAAAGGTCACAGCAAGGCAAAAGCAACTGTAAAGCAAGGAGACACGGTGTGACCAAACTTTCTGTCCAGAGACAATCCTTTTGCTCTCTTTGTACCAGAGGAACCCCAGGCAGGACACCAGGCACTTAGCTACCTCCACATGACAGCAAGCGCCCTTTAACACCACACTTGCATAAACTCATCAAGTAGTCTGAAAAACACAAAAATTGATTTTTAAAAAAAAAAAAAACAAGACACCCTGAGCTGAATGCCTGTGCCACCTGCCACAAGGCACATCTCCCTCAGCAGGCATACAGTGGCCAGCCTCTGGGCACCAGGCACCTCGCAGGCTGACACCCCAACACCATTCTTTGTAGAGCACCTAATGCCAGCCAGATGTGTCAAACCAAAGCTGCTTTTTCTTCCAGGGTGGGTCAGAATTTACCTACCTGCCCACACAGCAATCACCCAACAAAGCGAGCTGCATTCAGAGCAAGGCAAGTACAAATAATCAGAGGGGGTTTCTTCACCTAAAAAGGGGAGAGAGTGCTTCCTCCATCCACCCCTCCCAACTCCACCCAGAGCAAACCAAACACAAAAGCCTTCTGTTCAGTCTTCGAAGTAAAAATCCCCTGGCATTTCAGTTTGTTTGATAATATGCTGTTAACTGAGGTTAAAACCGTGGAAATATGTTGATTTGGAACACAAGGACTCCAAGCATGTGTCTATCACCATTTCTGTGGTTGCACATACATAGGGACATCTCTTCTGCTCCATTTTATGTACCAACAAGTAATTATAAAGAAAAGCAAAAAGCAGCAAAGATATGGGGTAATTCCCATTAAGATGCTCCCAGTGCACTCCTTCACCTGGCAGTCAGGACATCACAGCCAAAGGTGAAAAGGAGGGGATAAGTTCTGCAGCTCTAGCTCCGACCCTTTGAAGTGTTAAGAAACAAAGGAAATGGATTTTCCCTGGCTGGAAAAAACTTCGGGTGAAATTATCCAAATATCTTTTTAATAGTCATAGAACTGGATTGCGCTGGTGGGAAGGGCAGGGAGTAGCACTTTGCAGCTCCAAATCTGCAAGTTACAATTAAAAGGTTTTCAAGCAGCTAAGCGCAGCTTTCGCCACAAGAAAAAACTTCTGCTGGCAGCTGTAAGCGTGGCTTCTAGTTGTAAGAGCTTGATGCCTGCTGGGTTAAAAGTGCTCGCTGGGGAATCTGAACCTGCCAGGGGCCTGGCAAAGTGTACAGGCTCTCCCCCTCCCTCCTTCCCACCTCCCCAAGGGCAAAGTTGTGTGCTCGCTTAGGAGATAATGGAAACAGAAAGTTTGCGAGCAGCTGTTCGTGCTTGAGGATCCATCTGCCGCACCACGTAGAGCTTTGACGCCCGTTTTTAAGACGCACAACACGGGTGTCTGATTTGCTGTTAAAGGAAACGATCACAAGAGGCTGGATGCTCACACGCTCGCAGGTTTGGGCTTCACCCAAATGAAAAGGCTGGCCTACGATGGAGCCAGCTCATTGTGGCGCCGAGAGCGCCAGCGTGGACATGATGCAGTGGTAGATGAGCTCAGGTGTTTAATGCAGTCTGTTTTCTGATGTGTTTATGGGCCTCTGGTGATACCCTGCAATCCTGCCAGGTTGGACAGACTGGGACATGGAGCTTGAAAAGAATTTGGACCTCTGTGAACAGAACTTGCCCATGCATCAAAAAGTCATCCTATATTTTCTACCAAGTGCTTTAAAAGCACTTTAAAAGCTTCATCACTGCAACATATCATTTTTACCTGTAATAGATATTTTTAAGCCAGTTGTTCCACAGGCAGCAGGATGAAGGACACTTGCTTTCTTACGGATTAGCCACTCTACAGTTGGATTTTTTTTGTTCCTCCAAAAAAAACCCATAAAATGGCAGAATTGTTCCTGAAAAGCAGGACACTTTTTGTCTACATTTCCTTCCCTCCTTTTGCTTCCCAGTTCCACAGTGATTTTCTGCTCTCTGATAAAGAAAAGGCCTCTTTATTCCTTTGACCTCATTAGAGGCACTAGCAAGCATCACTCCTGCATCTGGCTATTTATCATCTTCTCATGGAAGTCCCACATACCTGGCCAGACGGCAAGATTACCTGCAGTATAAGCTCTCCACGTGGTTTCCGTCTGAAGCCCTCTTTGTGGCATTTGTTTGTGGAGCTGGTGCAGACTTTGCTGCGCCATCTGGCAGCGTGTAATCAAGTGGAGCACAGGGAAATTGAGACGTTTGGAAGCAAAATAGCTAGCATCTGCAGATAGCAAGCAGCCTCGTAGCCAGCCAAGTTGTGGTGTCATTGGCAGAAGTCTGCCGTTCCGAGATCCAGGCTCGGTGATCTTGCAGTGTCAGCTGAGGAGGCATTTGTTTTTACGACGACTGGGGACCATGCTGCTGTTCAGATTGACTAACAGTAGCAAAATGGCGACCTTCTCACTTCTCGCTCACCCTGGGCAATAGGTGACACCTCCGCTAGCAAGTCCTCGGGCTGTAATGAGTTACCCTGTGGGGAGCAGAGCTAACGCGTCTCTTCAGTGCATTTCCTTCTCTGCCAGCAGTCAGCATCTATTTAGATGCAGACGCAGTGCTGCGCGACTCAGCTGGCCAAGTGAAGGCATCTGCTCCTGAGGAAACAATGCTGGCATTGGCTGCCTACACCCTCCCTCTTACCGCTCACCACCGCCTTGTGCCATCCAGCCTGCAGAGGTGGCACAACTTCCCAGAATTTAGATCAATTCTCATCCACCCTAGGCTATAAGAAATTGATTTCCAGTAGGACTTAAAAAATGAAGTGTTCTCTTAAATAGCTCTGAGAGCTTCCTCCACACTGGGGAGCTCAGAGCCAAGCCATAGACTGGGGCTGTTGGCGCCTCACTCATGCTCAATCACTACTTCTTTCTGGCCTCGTCAGTGTCTCCTCTTGCATGTCTGGGTGCCTGGTCCTCTCCGCTCACACTGTAGCTCAAAGTTACTTGAGACAGAGGCCCTCTGGAATGTGGTGTTTGGCAAAGCGCATGCATCGTTGTGAACTTTGGTGCACAACAATTAATCCTATCTTTAAACCTGAGCAGTCCTCCTTCCCTCCTCACAGCACACACATCTGCCACAGCCATCAGCAATCCTGGTATCTGATGAGCAACACACCCCGAAAACCACACAGCAACAGCTTGCTTCCCTATTGACATTCTCTGACATGGAAGCTGGGCTGCGCATAAAATGAGTCCCAACGTGGCTTTGGCAATGTGTTGGATGTACAAAGGAGGTAAGGGCAGAGGGGTCAAGTACTGTGCACTAAACCTTTGGGAACAGAAAGAAGTTACAGGACACATGGATAAATTAATTCATTGCCACGCTCTATGGAGAGGAAAGATTGGGTATTACTACTAACCAGCACAACACCCCCCCAAAACAGTGTTAGTTCCTTCCCCAGATGGTTCCACAGGCTGACAAAGCATGGAAAGTTCTTGCTAAGTGTCTCTCCCACACAACACAATTTGGCAGAGAGATTAACAGCATAATGTACTGCACCTTCTTTTTAATCTCATGTAAAAATTTTGACTGCTTAAACCAGTCTCCTTAATCAGCAGAGTGCCATTAGAACTGCTCCTCAACAAGTACATGCTGGAATACCGTACCGTGCCCAAGAAGCTTTTTGACCTACCTACAGGAGCTATATTATATAGCAGCATTAGCCTATAATTAAGCTTGTGTCAAAGTTTCCATTCTATAACGCTGCCCTGGAAGGAGAGAGTATTCAGAGCTGAAGATAACTAGGAAACTCACAGTTACTCATCAAATTTCTTGGGGCTTTCATTTAGTATTCTTTAAAAATATTTTTAAAAAATAATATAAATTGCTTAGCATGTCTAAGACTTCAAACTGAGTATCTAGCTGTGACTCACTTAAATGAATTCAAGACCTTACTGTGGGGTACAACAGCTCCGTTTCCCTTCTTGAAGATTTCCCACAGCATAAACTGCATTATTTTCATGAGCCTGAACTTTTTCATGTCACCTTTCCCCAATGATCTAAGGCAGCAGAAGTCTTCACTCACACTACTAGTCCTCCAGCATAATTAGGCTGGCTTTTCCCTGCTTATTATGAGCACACTGCATCTAAGTGGACTTCCTTATGGTGCAGCAACACCCGTCCTTCAGATGAGCTCAGCTATATAGTACAGAACATGAGTGGACGTCTACCTGCTGTTAGACTAAATTGTGTATTCTCCTTGAAGCGTAAGTCCTTAGCTCTAAAGATAGTCTAAGAAATTATATTCGCTTGTACTTTTAAAAATAAGACCATAGTTGTGCTTGGCTGAACCTTGAAAGGCAGAGATCCTGATCAGCAACACCATGACTGGTAAAGCCATTAGACCTGTCCATGTGGTTCAAGCGGTGAAAAAAAGTCAGCAAAATACGGATGTGCAACTGGAACATAAGAAAGTAGAGGCTTACTCTCTGTGCACCTCAAAAATTAAGAGGAGGGCAGGGAGTTGAGATGTAGCAGGTGCTGCCTGAGGAACATGCTGATGCCGAGCATGTGTTTTGGGAGAGGAAGGTGAAGTGCTGGGGCACAGGTCCAGCTGCTGGATCAGAGCTACTATAACAAAGAAGCACAGAATGCACACAATGTGTTGGGTTGGAAGGGACCTTTAAAGGTCATCTAGTCCAACCCCCCTGCAGTAAGCAGGGACATCTTCAACTAGATCAGGTTGCTCAGAGCCTCATCAAGCCTGGCCTTGAATGTCTCCAGGGATGGGGCCTCCACCACCTCTCTGAGCAACCTGTTCCAGTGCCTCACCACCCTCGTTGTAAAGACCTTCATCCTAATGTCTAATCTAAACCTACCCTGCTCTAGTTTAAAACCATTGCCCCTCGTCCTATTGCTACATGCCCTTGCAAACAGCCCCTCCCCAATCCCAAATAGACCTTTAGATCCCTCCAAAGAGGATCAGTGTGATGGTCCCTACAGCAGTAGTATTGCCAGTAGGTATGAAGAAGCTGGAGGACTGCTGCGTCCACTGTAAGGAGGCATACGTGGGGGCACTGAGGAGTGGTGGCAGAGGAAGTCTGAGCCAAGCTTGCTCCCACGTCCATGTCAAACTCGCCCTGTTTTGGTTCCTTCCTATACACAGACTCCTCATCTCAGCCTCAAGAATCTTTTGCTTCTCCTTTTCCCAATGCAGGCCTGGCACAAGCCAAGGAGCCAGGGCAGGCACCCAGCTGCCTCACACTCCAAGCTGTGAGGTGACCCTCTCATGACCAAGAACAACTGCAGTTGCTGCTGGCCGTCCCTGTTAGGAAACAGGCAGAATTGAGTGATCTGAGACACTTGTCACTCAGCCACCTGCTGACTAGCCCAGACAGGGGAAATGATGGTGGCATAGTGTCTGGTGAGACCATCTTCTCATCCAGGAGCCATAGACTAGACAGAGGGACAGTGTCCCTGTTGCGCTCACCCATTTCCCCACACACCTGCCTTGCAGTTCTTGAAGTGGCTTGGATCTAGTCAAGGATCAGGTCACAGATCATAAAACCATCTCAAGTACAGCAGCAACCCAGCACAAGACACTAGTGACAGCTGCTCTGTCTTCATGCTTTCTCCCAGTTTCTTAATTCCAAATCAGTTCACCTGCTCCTAGGACTTCCTTCTGTCCTCCCTCTGCCTCTTACCAGCTTTTCCATCACATCATGCTCCCTCTCTTCCCTTTGTCTCAGTCTGACTGCTGCTCGCTCTTCCTTAAAACCTCAACACAGGAAATTTCATGAAAAAAAACCCACTTCCAGTGCAATGGACTTCACCATACAAAACCTCTTCTTGAAAGCCTTTTCCATCTCCTTGAATGACATCCTGTGCTTGGCTGCAGAAATACAAGCCTGACCCTTTCAGCCTTTAGAGTAACTCCAGTATATCTAAGAAGTGTACGTTAAGACAGCTCGGGCGGCTACCTTGTTTCAGTCAGAGCCACCTTACACAGACTGGAAAAGCAATTACAGGCAAGACTTTTCCTTGCAGCTTTTTTTTTTTCCCCATTTACAAGAAGTAGAAGTCCTTCCAGGTGTCCTTCATCACAAACTTGCCCATTTGCCTTCAGCCAGAACACTGCACATTACGACATGCAATAGTTTTGACCTTCAGTATCAGAACAAGGAAGATACTCCAGCTCCCTCTCACAAGAGCTACATTAGCATGGGTATTCTCTTTGCATACTCTCCCTCCTTTGAACGAGGTATGGAATACACACAAAGCACCTAAAATATACTTTTGAGAAATAACTACTCGACTGAACAGAAATTTCCTTGCAGCCTTTATTGTTTACTGGCTGCCTGTTTCTGCAATTCTCAAGAGATCAGAAACAGCATTTTCAGAAACATTTGAACGGGAAGCAAAATGCCAGAGGGACATCTGAGAAGATACTAACAAACACTGAAAGATCTGATGTTTTCTAGAGAAAGAAATGAGCACAAAATCTCCACAGGCTTGCTCTGGTGAAGCACCAGCTGACTCCTGCTTTGTCCGCACTGAGCAGGGACCAGCCAAATCAGGGGTGAGTCCCCCCGGTCTAATACACAGAAGCTCTTCAGCACGTGAACTGTTTCAGTCACCGCTGACTATAACAAGTGCCTCAGCACTTGCTGCTTCAAGCATGCCAGGCCAGCATCATTAAACTTCATTTTACAGAAGGGGCAAAAATTTAAGAATGGAAAACAAGAGGTACAAAGGGCTGTGCAACTGCTTTTTATGCCAAGTCATATAACTCCCCAGCTCAAATAAGATCAATAAAGTGATCATTACTTTACTTATCATAACGAAGGCTCAACCCAACACAGTTCAGCTCGAATCCTGGAAAAGGACAAAAAAATTCCCTCCTGTTGTTAAAGGCACTTTATGTAGCTGGTCCTCTTTGTATTAGCCTAACAGTAACTCACGGTAGGAAATGCTTTTGGATGAACTCATTTAAGTCAAATACACCCTGTGAATTAGCATCACTTTATATTGTGTCCACAAAGAGCTGTGCATCTCAACTTCACCTTTTACATTTGTAACCATCCAGTTTTCACTGTGTGTGCCCTGTGTGGCCCTTTAAAGCAAACGGGCTTAAGAGGAAAAGTTGACCAAAATAGTTCAAAATTTTTCTCGTAATACTTTAAACATGCCTAATGGCTATGTAACACTAGCAATTTTTGCTCTCATTTACACGGCACAAAGCTAGGCTGGGGCAGCTGGTAGAGCGAACGATAACGTGGTACAAGCAGAACTACACCCCAGATGGTTTCCATCCTCTGGCATAAAAATCATACCCCACTTTTAACAGGTAGCTTCACTGCTGGTTACACTCCTTTTGACCTGGTGTGCTTAAATATGAGAGTTAGAGTAACACTAGCTTGAAAAGGCATGCTATGAAGACATCTGCAAAGTTACAAGCATTAACCATTGCTGCAAGCCTGCAATACATGCCAGCTTTTTATAATTTGCTTTTCCTGTTATGTGAGTATCGCAGTGACGAATTTTCAGTCACAAAAAAAACTTCTCTCCACTGAACCGCTACACCCCAGCATAAACAGCCCACGTACAAAATGCTCTATCATTCGGATTAACCCCATGTTACTCGCGTATAGGGATACCCAGAGATGCACAAAGTTACTCAAGTATCGGAAGCAGCCTTGCCGTGAAATATTGGGAACACATTCCACGTGCTTTTTAGAGGTTATAAAGCACAAACAGAAACAAAAGTCTTTAAAACCTGTACTGCCCTCTAACCTTGTGGCCCTCTAACAAGTTGAGATGTTCCAGTAGTTCACCTGCCCTAAAAACGAAGGTTTCTTAGCAGGCTGATTGAAACACTTTGCGTATGTGAACTTTTTCTCATGAGCGATATCAATGAAGTTAAGCAGAGCACAGCGTGCCACGCTGCAACGTACTGCTAAAATGGCTCATGATTACCTTTAAAAAGTATTTCATGACAGAATTTCCTATACACCACAGAAGTTTCAAATCAACTATATTCAAAGGGATCAGAGACAAAGAATGCCGCACTTTTGTAATCTAATAGTGAAATGATTTCTTTTCAATATCTGCTATTGCAATGGGAGCCTTAGCTGGAGGTTGAGTTTTGCGTTTTCAGTTTTATTGAGTAGTATGCAATGACATTGCTTGATATTTAGCTCCACCTATGGGCACCTCCTTGTACCTTTTTCAATTCATTGAACTTAAACAACAATTTAGTTATGCTTTAAGGCTCTAATCACACAAGTCTCCCCTACCCCCCACCCCAAATTAAAAAAGTAGATGCACAATTCTGTGGAGAACTGCATTCAGGTTAGGATATAAGTAATTATTCAACTCATACAGCACACAAATTGATTAATGGAAAGGAGAGAAATGAGGGAAAAGGGGGGAAAAAAAGCAACCCAGAACACTGCATTTTAGAAATTAAACAACAAAAAAAAAGATTCAGGATCTCTTTTTAGAGAAAATACAAGATCACTTCCTTATTTTTGAAAGCATTCCTATTGACTCTTTTAAACCAAGTTCTAGTATACTAAGCAGTAAGTTTTGACTTTTTTTTTAAAAGCCAAATTCTAATAGTTTTCTCAAACAAAAGCTGACTTGCAAGCTACAATCTAATTCAAGTTCTTTAATTTATATCACTTCTTTGGACCTCCTAAAACAGCCTGATATGAATTAACAACTCGCCGAGAACCATATATAATTTCATTTGTACACTGAATCACAAAATAAAAAAAGCTTAAAAGCTAAGTTCCTTTGAAAGTTACCCAAAGACTTGTAACGCAAATGGACACTTGCTCTGTGCTGGTCATCTTCCATTTAGTTTTGGAATACTACAAATACACTTTATGAGAAAGTCAGACTATTTTATTTAATTTTCTGGACAAGAGAGAGAACCTGTAAGGAAACAACACTAAGATGACTTCACCAAAAATCTGTTTAAAAGCCTGTCAGGTTTTGAAAGCTGTATTTTAAAGCTTTTAAAGAACTATTACAGAAAAGGTTGAAAATATCATAAGAATCAGGGGACATAAGTGCATGACGTAAGGGAGATGGGAAAGTAACAATAGGATTTGGGCAGCGACCACAGTATAAACTTCCAAACACTGAAATGCACAGAGGCAGAGAGCTGAAAGGGGAGCTCCAGAACATGCCTAGTCCTAGCAGAACCCCTTGGCACCCCAAAAGGCAAACCCCATTCCCACAAAAGAAATTCAAATCAAATAATAGTAATGTCTACCTGAATGACACTTAAAGGACCTCTTTAGCACTTTTATAGGCTTGATATCAGAGTAACTCCAAATACTCAGTTGAGAGACATAACACTCAGTGGCACAAAAGACTCCAAGACAGATTATTTTCTACTTCTTCGTCTAGATTTCTGCAGTACCTCAATTAGCCCTATTTGGTAAAACCTTTTAACTCCAAGAGTGAGTCTTCAGATACGAGACTGAACAAAATGGATTTGGAAACAATGGAGTTGTGAGCAAAACACTGGCTACCCACTGAAATCCTCAGTATCAAGTGCAAGTACTCTGATATAACAAGTCTACCCTGACTAACAAGCATAAATTGAGAAGTAATTAATAGGTGATACACATTAAAAAAAAAGAAGATATGAGTCGAACTCCAGGGCTCTTTGCACATTTGTTTGTCCCTGAATGAGCTTCTCCTCACTGGACTCAGGAAGGGGTAGAGTAGGACAGGCACCATCAGAGCTTCCAGAGGTTTGGACAGTGGTAGGTGGCAGCCAGCATCACACTTGTGAGTCTGACTTGTTCCCAGACCTACAGTGGTATTGAAGGTATCACAACACACCCTATGAGACAGGGAATTAATTATGGTGTGGCCACAGTTACAATGCAAGGCATCAGAACACAGCACAACTGTACACACCAGCAAAATAAAGGATAAGCGTGTATGTATGACAGTAGGAAACGCAACACAGAGCAAACAAAATCAGATATAATTTCATTAGGATTAATAAAGGACATGACACCTTGGTCATTAGGTGAATACAGGAAAAATTCTTAGTTGCACTTAGAGGTTTCATTGAGGCAGGATGTGGTAGTAATGAAACTGCAAATAAAATGAGTTCCTGGCAGAACTTCAGCAGCAAGAAAACATGCACACAATCAAAGTGTAGGCAAGCCCACACAAATTAAGTCAAAAGTAAAAGCTAAGGAGATAGATAAAGGATCTGCTCGGTACACAGTACACAATGAAGTCCAGTATGCAGAAAGAAGGACAAAAAAGGGAAGTGGAAGAAAGATCTGAAGATGGGACAAAGATACAAACCCCCAAAATCTCACCCCAGCAAATTCATACTCTTTGAAAAGGACTGAGCTACCAAGTGCAAGCTATAAATACATAATCACTCCAAATATGAAAGTAATTATTGACAGACTCAAAATCTAGCAGCAAAATCAGCACCAGACTGAAGGCTACTGAAAAATTTCCCCTCCATGCCCCCAGCCCATGCTGTGCTACCAGCGTACAAGACCTTTGCAAACCTTTGTAAAGCCCAGAAGAAAGTTCTGAAGCCACAGACACTGAGCTATGCCTATCCTTGCGTAAGAGAAAAACTGATCTCAGAAAGAAGACCTAGGAAATGCTTGTAAACCTCAGAGATTCTCAAATCCTTTGGAAACATGGAATAATACTTCGTGGAAGAAGGGCAGGGGTGGGAGCAGGAAGCAACATTAGGAGAACTGGAGCTTTTTGACCTGTCTTTGGGAGGCAGAAAATCCAAAACAGAATGGGTGACATGACTGCCAGAAGTGACAACGTGCCACTTGGAGCCTCTGTCTCTTCCTCCACCTGTTCAACCTTTCATACTTAAAACTCTCATCATTTTATTTCTTTTCATACCTCAGGTGGAATGTACCTCATTAAAAAAAATATCCCAGT
>VYZM01023824.1:188590-199632 GCA_013398915.1 Dromas ardeola | reverse complement strand
AAAAAAAAAAAGGAAAACAAAGCAAGATGACAGAGATCTATAATTTTAGATACATAAATACAGACCAGGTAACTGACAGTTTCAAGTGTGATAGTCACTACTTTATCAAAGGAAATTTTGTTAGACAAGATACATCCAGTCCTGCCAGATCCATCCTGTTGTCTACTCATCAGTCAAGTCACCTTTGTGGTCTCACTTTTATTCACTGTAATGTACAGTATCTTGGAGGATGTCTTGTTATTATCGGTTGCTTCGTTTTCTTCTTTTTAGACATCCAAGCCCGAATTACTAAACACATTAAGCAGGTATAATTTTCTGCAAAATGTTTCTGAAGTGTGTTGGGCAAGCCCGGATAAAAACAAAGATGACAGAGGAAGTGCAACAACTGAACCCAAGACCTAGTAAGCGAATTTCTGAACTTAGTCTATGTCTAGAGTAAAGGTTTACCCCTTGCTATCATTTTGTATGTTTGGAACCGGGAGAGAATTCTGGACATACCAGAACAAGCAAGCAAGCAAGCTTTATAGATACAAATAACAATTTCAAGTTAAAGAACTTGTCTTCCCCGAGACATTCTTTCTAGTGTGACAAAGCAAAACTTGAATAGGCTGGTGACTATGCCTAGGGCAAAAATCTGTGCTGTAACTGTTAAAATGGTATGAGAGCGAGCTGCTGGAGTTCATTCCTTCCCCACCCTTAACAAGTCTGGACTACGCGAGAACAACAACTAACACACTTGTCCAGTATTTCAAATACTAAAGTTACTACACTTGTTGCTGCTCTGAAAAACAAAACCCTGATTAAGAACAAACTTTAGTTGCTGAATTCACCTTGGTATCAAGTAAGGTCCTTACTATAGTAATGCATGCACAAAGGCGTAACCCGGTGATGGGAACATGTATCTCTAAGCTGGCAACAAGTCTTGGAAAATGACAAATGCTAGTGATTACTTACAGATTTATGGAGGTTGTGCATGCTATCCTTATGCAGAGGGCAAATAATAAAACACAAGCTATACTTCCAAAAAAAAGAAAAAAAAGACATGAGGTTGTCTATGTAAAGCAGGATGGCTCAGTTGGAATTGCTATTTCACCTTCTATCTTTTGTTAGATCACTCAAGGACCAAGCTATTTCTGTTACTCTATGCAGGAATTCCCCTGCGTGCAGCACCCCTTTGCTACTTCAAACCATTTCTATGGATAGAACACTTTCTTACAAACATCAGTACTTCTCAGTCGTAAGTAGAGAAGAATGATGAGCCTTAATATAAATAACTGCTTTCTGCCATGACAGGATTTCTGTCTATATCGAGAGTGAAGCCTTCAATGCATTTTTGCTTAACATGTTTTGCAACACGAAGGCTTACAGTTACTAGGGAAAGCCATTTAAATGCTGATATATTTTCATATTCCAAAGGCTTTAAAATAGAATTATTCATGTTGTAGAAGAAAACTGGTAAAGATATTATGAATGCACAGGGATTATTATAGAAGAGTAAGATGTTGATACCTTTATTAGGAAGGACATCAACTTCAGGCACAGAAGTATTAGTTTTTAATTGGAATATTCTGGACTGTATTGTACTCATTAGTAAATTCTCATACTTTGATTGAGATCATGCAAGTGTCTTAAGCAGAAGGCTGGAAAGCTTTTCTCTGAATAAATTCATTTGTTTGGTAAGGATGCGACCAACCTAGGACAATATTCTTACCTTTTTCAAATCAGAAGTGTTTGGAATCTTGAAGTTCAGACTTTGGCGCAAAATCTTCAACTAGTTCCATGCATAAATACCATGACATTTACAAGAAGACAACAAAATATTTTAATTTAAATATGCCCCATACTATACAACTGTATAAAATACCAACTAAGCATTCATTTGAACATTAAAAAAAAAAAAGCCAAACAGAAAAAGCAAGCAGCACACTGTAGTGATGATAACAGAAGGTGGCACAAGCCAGGATACACAACCTGAAGGACAGGCAAGTTACTGTCTCACAACCTTTGTTTACAGTTACCATCAGAGGGGGAAACACACAGTAACCATCCCAAGACTTCCATGGTTTCTAGTGCCCACCTTATTAGGCAGATGTCAGTGTACTAAAATGACAAAAACCATATTGGTATTTAACATTCTGTTCTTTTTAATTGGAAGGTAGTGCTGCTTTCTTAGGATTGCTAGGAAACACAACAGCAACTACCTGGGTTTCTAATGCAAAACTGCTGCTTTAATTGGTAATCATGGAACGATTGAAAAAGGACAGCACGGGAATTATTCCAACAATTTTAAATCGAATGAAGTGAAGTGAGTCCAGCAGTAATTTGAGAAACATGGAAAAAATCTTGGAAAGGCTTAAAGGCAGTTGTGGCAAACCTACAAAGTTTCTCTCCATTTTCTTTATTTATTTTGCATGTTAATAAGCAGTACATGTGCCCAGCTGATTGTTACACCTCAGTAACACAAAATAACCTTTTGCACCCCCATGTCCATAAAACACGGCTCCAGCAATACATGGCATTAGCTCTTCTTAACACTGTTAAGATGGAGAGTGCCACCTGAGTTAGGTACAAGACAGACACCAAGTACCAGTGTTTGTTTAGGTTTACAGGGCATACCAATCAAAACAAGATCATAATGGCAAGTATTACTCAAGTTCAATATAGTCCTGCTCTCTGTAGTCACAGGATATCAATTTCTGTTTTGCCTAGGATAATGACAGGCCTTCAATAACACCACATTTACACTGCACCACAGCTTGGAATGGCTTCATTAGACATCTTATTTTTTAAAATATATATTATTTATTTAAAAAACAAGGTGTGAACCTGGGTATTTAAGTCAATGTTTGCTTCAAATGGCACTGAATGGATTTCTTTGTATTAATTCCAGCTACAAAACTCTCAAACCAACTGTGGCAAAAGTAAACCCACAGAGAACCGTGCACTGATTTCTAAAAACATTTTGAGAAGATTCAAACATCCCCTTTCTAAAACGGTAATATTTTCCCACAGATATGAGTTACCATCTCTTAAAAAAAATACTGAAGCCTATTTCAAAGTGAGGATCTCCATTTTAAAAAACAAGTAATAAAATACACTTCTGACATCTTTTTTCCTCTAAACTTGTATGTCATGAGCTACTGCCTTTAAACACTAACATATAAAAATCCCTAAAGCTTCTCCCACATATACCCATTACTTAAGTATGCATCATTATACTTGGCATTAAGCATCTCTAATACCAGCTTATTTTGGATGCAAAGCTAAAAAGTGTATATTTATGGACATACAAAGCCAGTAGAAAAAGATACAAGTGTGCAGCTTGTAGAACAGTTCACATCAGGAATGAACAAGGAAAAGGCACTCCATCTCTCTTCGCTGTTCTACACACTGTGTGCAATTTTTCAATCACTGTTAAACCTTTGCTCACAACAATGCAGATTCACATAGCGAGTAGTGTTCATGTCTCTCCATTACCATCTTTTTTTCACTGAAAAATTACATTGCTGTGAATATGCAACATTAGCTTTATTTATACATTTAAGAGTACTTTTTTTCCAAATGAGAAAGTCAAAAGCTACCAAACAAATGTTATTGAAGATATAAATTATTTAAAAACGTAAATAATTTAAAATCAACTTATTTAAACAACTTTCCTATTGCACATTTTTCCATTACTTTGCCAGATAAAACCCTATATAGGCATTTAAAAGGTTAAAATTTTAAAAGCACAAGTTACATAGCACCAAAATAAGGTGCCGAAGAAATTGTATGCCTGCTGGAAAATGAGTGCCAATAAAAACAATTATAAATATGTATGTATATACACATCTAGTAGTAAGTCCGGGATGCTGAGATAATAAATACTTTGAACAATTTCCGAGATTTCCAGAAACATGTGAGAAACTATAGAAAATAATGCAAAGTTACTTCAGAAGATCAAGAATACACATGCACAAAATCTATTATAAGAAAAAGGTTTACAATTCCCATACTTTAATCTTTAAATCCACCTCTGTTATCGCTATGTACTCCACACAATGACTAGCCTATTAGTTTGAGGATTTATGTGAGTCAGAACAAAGAAAGCTTCCCCCAGTTGCTTTATAATGGAACAGCCTACAGTACCCCCAAAAAAATAAACCTGGTTTGTCCTGTTATGTCTCAAAATGTCTTCGTCTGCCTATCTTTTGTTCCCAGTGATCTGGGAATACACTTATGACATCCATCAACTCGCAGTATCAAAAAATAAGGATGAAACTTCCTATACTTTTTCTGAGCAAACTTATATTGGAATTTCTCCTCTGTACCTGCTGCTGTTGCCACCAGACCTGTGACCTGCTGTTTCCCCAGTAAATGTTTCCCTTGCATATGTCTACTTGTAACCCTTGGAAAAACAGCAGCAGCTCAACTTAAATGAGTAGGAGTATAATCTGGCCTTCTCGTCTGAATAATTTTTGGTTTGGGTTTCTTCGTCTCTTCTTCCACATCGTTTTCCTGGTCACTCTCACATACGTGGACGACAACACTAGGAGTGGTGTCAGTTGCAGCATGTAGCTCATACTTTTCTCCTGAAAGTTAAAATATTAGCAAAACTGGTTAAAAAGGACCCATTCCATAGAAAAGTATGACAGAAGTTACTAAAAAGAAGGGAATTCATAAACATGTGTAAGTAATACACTGCTGAGAAAAGCCTGATGCCACAATGCCTTGGATGGTGCAGGCAGGTGCATTGCCAACAGTCACATTTACCATCCAGAAGTATTTAGGTTCTGTTTTCAAAGCAACATAGCTCAGCTCTCTTAAAAGCAAGTTTACGTAAATTACCATAGGCATTCAGGAAAGCATTCTACATGAGCAGTCATAAGTCTGGTTGGTGGGTGTTTTTCATTTTAAAGCGTACAAGATTATCTATCCGCTGTACCACATTCAGGTAGACTTTGTTTTCCTGAATGACAGCAAAACCACAGTATCTCTCTTCCCCCCAGAAGCTTTCAGTGTTAAGAAAGCTGGATGCAGTGCTTCCCACCTCACACAGAGGTGCTTGCTCTAACAGCATTCTGGCATTCTGTGGTGCAGCAGAGCTAGAGCGCCAGCTTCATGCATAATGTGAAACACTCAGATATAATACAACCAGTGTGCAGAAGTGCTATGATACAAGTTTAATGACCACTGATCTGAAATCTGCTTTTTCCATAATATAAAGAATCGCTTTCAAATCTAACCAGGTGTTAAATAATTTTAATCTTACATTAGATCAGGGAAAGAGCAAACTATTTCTTTTCACTGCGTCCCTGATCAGCTCCCCTTGATGTTGTTTTCTTGTTACCTTATACTCATTACCTCTCAGTGGACAGAACAGTCTCCATTAAGATCACTACAGTGATCTGCCCATCAAAAGAGCTAACACTGGTGGCAAGCAGCACACACGAGCGTGCCAAGGCTCTGAAGCGGTCTCTGCTCTGTTTCCCCAAGAACTTTAGGAAGGGTAACTGGCACAAAGAGCAGTTCCATGGAGGAAAGCGCTCTTGCCTCCAGTTCTTCAGAAACACACAAGTCATTGCGCTAGAGTAAACCCCGCTTGCCCCTTGGTACCAAGTCATTAACTCCATGTTCCAATGAACATCACAGTCAAGAAAGAGGCAGAGCTTTATAGGGCTCAACCATTCACAATATATATGAAAAGTCTCATGGGAAAAGGGATCACAGATCTGTCAGTAAGCTTACTGCAGGGCATCTCAGTAACAGAACTTTCAGGGGAAAAAAACCCAACTTTTACTGCTTAGTAAGCCCTTAAGTATTTATCTTAAGACCTACAGGTTTCTTTTTGGTATTGCTAAAACTTAGAAGGAAAGCTTGCAGTAAAGAAAGCAGCACCTGTGGAGCAGGCTCGGACCTTTCATAAGCTGTATGAAATCAGTAAGCTGTAATGTTATTTATTTATTCATTCCACATGTTTCACCAAAACCAACTTCTATTCTGACAAGCATAGTCTTATGGGACTTAAACTGGTTTCAGGAAAATAAAATAAAATAAAATCTTTGATAAAAACATACAGTATGTCAGCAGTATTCTTGATGGATGGTTTTAAAGACCTACATGCAGGCTCATCTGCTTAGCTCACATATTTCTGGATAAACAAATGATTTGTGGCAGCATTTAATAGCTCCACTTCTAACTGTAATACCTTTCCTACAAATTGTTCTTGCCATTAGAATTCACATACCATTTAGAAGATGATATTTATGAAAAGCTGGCAATAATCTACCCCAATTTTTATGCTAGCATAAGCATAATTTTTGTGCCTCCACAAACTGCTAAGCGCTGAATTTTCACAGGTAAGAAGAATTCCCTAGTGGTTTGAGAGATGCACATTATTTTTGCTAGAATCTTCGGATATCACCAGCATGCAGTCAACCATACACTACTACACAGAAGGCTGTTGCATGAGGAGCTGAAAGTTCTGCCCTACCCTCTTCTCCACCCCTTACTACTGACATAATAAGATGTGTTCCCTAAGCTGGTAGGTAAACAAGTATATAAAAAAATACTACAGTAAAATGATTCAGACTACAGTTTCTATTCTCTTTGATACTGCTACTAAATGTGGCCATTTTTTCTCTCCCCTAAACTTAATAGTACAGTTGCAAACAAGTTAAATCAGAGTTGTAGATTTTGTGAAATATAATTTGCACCAATTCTTATTAAGAAGGTTGTCTTAACTGAGGTATAAAATGACACCAAGGGATGTGATCATTAATCACTGAAAAACAGAACCATGTTTAAAACAAGAGTTCAGTTTAGTGGAACTCTACATCTATTTCTGAAAGTAGTATTTGGTTTAAAACACAAAGGAGAAACAGTTCTACATGCTATCTGTGGTGCTATTTTTAATAAATAAACCTATAAACAGTCTACATAGCGCAGTTAGCCGAAAAGACAAGCAACTTATGGGAAAGCACTAGAAATAAGGGGTAAATGTACATTCTTAATACCTCCTTTAGTTTGGACAGCGGGGAAAAAAAAGAGGAACTTGATACAAACTTTTTTCCTTTCCAGTGTGAAACTATCTCAAAGTTTCCAATTAATGGAGAAATTGCAGCAGATAAAAATTACAAGAAGTAAGGAGTGGCAGAAACATCCCCCTCTTAACTCCAAAAGAAAATTAGGTTGATACTGATAGTTTCCCTCCTACACATACTACTCTCTCAGATGCAGAGGTAATTTTAGCACAGAGCTACACAGCTGTCAACTGGTTCATTGACTGAAACGGGACTTTCCTGTCCCTTCAAGAGGTATGTAACTACCCAACTACCTCTTCATTTTCAGGAAGCTGCTTCTTGAAAATTCTGACGAACAAGCTAATATATTATTGAAGCAACATTCATGCTCTCTACAAATCACAAAAAAAGATCACATTGTGGAGGCCTGGGCCCTCCAAGTAATCCTGTGGAATTATTATGTGTGTAAGAAACTACCATTTATTAATACTTTTTCTGATATTACAAATTTAATTGGTAGATGGCAATTAATTTGAAGAGTTCTAGAAATTCAGGAAGTTTAAAAGGTGTTTTACTCAACGAAAATTCTAGCGTTTCTACTCCTTCTTACCTGGTCCTAACTTGGAGATAGCATATAAAAGGTCATAGTTAATGACTGGAGTAGCATCTTCTACTTGCTTCCAATCGACAGGTGGAGAGGCAGGAGGTGAAATCAAAAACTGTTTGTCTGGATTTGGTGGCGCCAAATGTGAGCTTCCGATGTGTAAAGTCTGAAAAAACCATAAAAGCCAAAGCTGTTTCACTATTATCCATGAATCCATCATTCACGAGGAATTTTAAGGTTTTGATAGATGTTATGCTGTAACAGGCACTCAAGGTGGCAGCATGTAACTAGATTACTGAAGAGAGCTATATGAAAGACCCAGTATACAAAATACAGACAAGCCACCACATTCATTAACTCTGATGAAACATGCAATGAAGTATGCACATCCGCATCTTCTCATTATGGAGTTTTACAAAAATTTCACCAGAAAATAGCTGCCCTTAAAATACTGAAGTAGGAGAAAGCTGGATATGGGCTTTAAGGCCTAATGACAAATGGTGTTGAAACTCATTACCACAAGCGAGAGTGGTGAGAATTCTAGAAGGTATATAAATAAACTGGCTCCTTCAGGACTGTCCCTAGGGACATCTGAAACAGACACACATAGATTAATTTTTCCCATTAAATTTATGGAGGAAAATACACAGCAGCTACCACAAAGCGCCCAGATTATCATAACGTGAGAGTTTCACATCTTTAGCAGCAGAGGCTAGCTAGCTATAGAGCTGCACTGATGGCAGTCTCCAACTATGAACATGTACTAAACAAACAATTTGCAGCAGTGAGGGCAAGATCAACAGGTAGAGTCCTGAACATGCAGCTCTGCAATTTGGATTCCCTCAGATACTACTGGAGCACGCATGTGTGTGCCTGTGTACTGCTGGCAGAGCACACTTGACTTCCCCCATCCCGTTAAACTCTACCTTTGACTGTGCTGATGACTGTCATCTACTCTCTTTCCCCAAGGTTATCAAAACAAGACAGGGGTAGACATACATGCAAAATACGCAACAGCCTCCAAATACTTGTAGCTTTGGAACAACATGTGATTCTTTAATCAAAATGAAAAAGTTAACAGCGATCATAAGCAGGATTGAAGACCTGTGGAAGCTTATCGTGAGTACATTATGCTTTAGTACCTTGTAAGGATAATCACAAAGAGACTTACCTGAGCAAAATACAGTTTTATTTCCTTTCCAAGGAACTCTGTCTTGTGTAACTGGATTCTAGCATCTGCTGCAGATAAAGGGTTACTGAAATTTATTCGTACTCTTTTGAAGCTCTTAAAATACTGAAAGGTGATATCTCTGTCGTATGTTCTAAACAGCGATTCAAATTTGGCCTGAAAAGAAAGTACCAGAGAAGAAAGTGAATATGCAACACACTACTTTTTCTCTAAAGAAATAAAGAAATTGCAGTTACTAAGTAGAGGCATACCACCACTCTTGAACACTGATGTATTTATAACAGCTTAGATTTATTTTTCTTCTCTCTTTTTATAATGAATTTTTTCTAACCTATCACTTGTTTCCTCTATATCAGCTTTTTTCTTCCTTATTAGGAAGTTTATTATTATCATTAATAAGTGTTGGACATGATACTCTGATTTAGTGACATAATTAAAATAGTAGCATTGGTCAGATATTGAAAATGCTTGTCTCAAAATTAATATCCAAAGGCCTTGAAAAAAGTCTGCCAAGCATGCCTTTGTCTAAGTGTGGAGTTTTCAAGGAAGCCAACACAACAGTTTTAATACAGAAAAATGTACAAAGCATATTTGCAAGCTAAACGTAATTTTCTTCAGTGACTCAGCATGCATAATAAAGTTCATGAACATCTCTCCTGTTTTAATAGCTGCTACTTTCATTTAGCAAAACGAAAATATTATTACTGAACTCTAGTTTAATAGTCTCTTCTATTTCTAGAACTGAATCTTTCCTAAAAAAATCTGAAGTACTAACCATACAGCTCCTGAAGGGCCTTTGACACACTTTCAGTTTTGACTCTGTGGTAAGAGTAGGAACCGGACCAAAACCTCATACCTTCATAGATCTGCAGCTGAGTTACTTTGCTGTCCTATCTGCCTGAGAAGACTGAAGCACCTTTACCAACAGCTGGCTATTTCCATTTTGCATTTCGGGTTGTGCTCCTAAGGCATCTATGCAAACCTGACTTGGCTATTTTTCATACCATTTATATGATAACCTGATTACTTCAGGATGCCAGATCAAAGGAGGAAAAAGAAGCAGGAGGTTCTGAAGCTGCCATGCTCTTACAAAGTGTTTCAGGCTCACATTGAGAGCATAGTAACCAGTCACAAGCCTGATTTCAGTGATGGCAATAGATCAAGCATTTAGATTTTAGATATTTTCAAATATTTTCTCTTCATAAAAGCTTATTTGAGTTCAATACAGAGCCAAAACAAGTATGTAAAATCACATTTTCAATCTTTTTTTCTTTTACTGTTACATTTTGAATTAGTAGAAAAAAGCAACAAAGGTTACATAAGGTGGCAGCAATTACTTCAAAATTTCATTTTGCTTCCTGAAAAGCTCTCTTCACAAACTTGCTACAGCTGGGTATATAACCACTGCATTTCAAAAACATTTTAAAAACATGCTGAGCCACACTTAAGCTTCTTCAAAGTGAGCTCTGAAACAAGACCAGGACCCTGCACACACAAAGCCCTTAGTTGTTAGCCTCCTGTACTCCAGAGAGAGCTGGATACAACCATGAAAAGTAAGGCAAATCTATGCTAAATTGCATTTCAAAGGTCACATTCAACATTTAAACTCGAAGAGTATCTGCAAGATTTGTGCAAAATATAGTTTTTTAAAATGTGTGCGATTATAGAGGTCATAAATGTCATGCTAGCAATACAACACTAATCAAAATGTTACTTTTGTTCTTAAGGTATCTTAGCAGTCAACAATTCACTGTATCAGGACTGGATTACTTACATTATATTAATTCTAATCGGTTAAATATAAATCTGAGAGGACTTCTTACAGTTTTAACGTTATGCTCTTACCTACAGCGCCAGCCAAAAAATCCCCCCAAAAGTCTAAAGTGTACTATAAATTATGCGACTCTTACTACCAAAATTATAATCTAAACATTTGCCGAAGACACATATGCAAGTGAAGAATACACTATACAGACTGTCAAGGAAGTCTGGAGGTAAACTTCTGATCATTTTCAAAAACACATAGCTTAAGATCTAATAATTTCCAGAGTCAGTCATTCATATTAGAGCATACTGTTGCAGCCTGGTAAGACCCAAGACCCTTACATCAAATTGACATTTTCTTACAAGTCAAAAAGCTATCAAGGCACCCAAATTCTAAACGATTTGAAACAGCACCTACATACTTCAGTATTCCAATAGTTCACAGCAATAAAACACAAAAGATAAAGCATACCCTTGTTTCTGC
>VYZM01023824.1:171117-181206 GCA_013398915.1 Dromas ardeola | reverse complement strand
GAATCTAGACAGTAATTAACAGATAGGTGGATTTGGAAGATGAAACAATTTAAGAAAGAAAGGGACATGCGACACACATCAGCTACTAAAATAAAAAAGGCCCTTCAGATAATTATTCCTTGAGTGAGGGTGCACCTTCTGAAGATGAAGAGCACTTTGTTTTGTAAAGAGGCAACAGCTGTAAAGTTATTTATAAGTTAGATTTAGCAGAGGGAGAGGTCCAGGGGATAGGGCACATGCTTAGAGTAGGATTCATGCATTCTTTAAGCATGTCATACATATTCCGACACTTACCACAGCTGGAGTGCTGTGCTCCGATGCTGCCTCTGCACATCACCCATACATTAGGGTGAGCTAAGGGGCACTGAGGTGGTGCTGGGCTTGAACACCGGTGTCTAAAAGATACCATGTTTGAAGGCTGAACAGAAATCAAGTTTAAGAGAAATGGGCCTTTAGTGTTAATCTAGATATATTTAAATTTTCACAGTAATGTAAGTAGAACTATCTTCAGCAGCTGAAACAAGAAGTGATGAGGAATGGGAGTTCTTGCAGTCACATTGTGACAGCTTACAAGGAAGGATGTAGACAGACACAGGAACCAAGTTCCCCAAATATCTCTTGTGGCAAGAGGAAAAAAGACACCAGTAAGGGATCCAGCAGAGTATTACAATCCAGTTCCACAACTGAGAGTATTTTATTCAAACCCTATCAAACAGAAGCCAGTGTGGTCAACGCTCCCCAATATTCAGGTGCTCCAGTAGCAAGTGGACACCTTAGAATTGCTGCCTTCTACCCTGGAGCTAGAAGCAGCATCCACAACATGAATGAAAAATGCTAACAGAACACTGAAACTAAATTTGAGTTATGTTTTTAAAAATCAATTCCAATAAGTTGGGAACCATTTTGATAGATACTTAAGTACATTGATGAAGACATGTTATATTTTACAGAACAGGAGTTTTTAAAAACTAAATTTTGAGATGATTGAGCAGGGTTATAATCCAGATTCAAATACCAAAGACTGTGTCTTTTAAATATATATGTATATAAAAAATAAGTAAGTTAGAATAAAAGCTTGATGTCAGCATCCTAGCCTTTTAAATGTTGCTAGAGGAAAAAAAAAACCAAACGTATTTGTCCAGCTCTCTGGCTGTATGAAACACACACCAGCCACTGCAGGATTAAAAGGCAGGTAGCATTTTTGGTTCAATATTCTTTCATATCCATTGAAACTTTTCTGAAAAGACAAAAAAAAGTCAAGATATTTTTATCTCACTTTGTACATTCTATATAATGAAGGAGATAATGATAAAAAGGTCAGTACTGAGTAGAAAAAGCAGAAGGAATGAATCTGTGTCAGCTAATCTTTATTCCCCTACTCAACATCTAAATCGAGAGTTACCATTATAACGCATGAATCATCAGATAAACCAATTTAAAGAAGCCTAGCTACATTTTCTTTGGGCAACCAAGGTTTTGTTTTCAAGTATTTTCTGAAACAGTCAGACAGTGTTTTAGTGGTTTCCAGACTTATGACCAAGGATCTCTGTGGGTATTTTGGATCAACTGGTTAGACAAAGAGTTCCGAAGTTCACTAATGCAAGAAAACTCTGAAACCAGCTGACGTTTCTGCTGATGATTTTGGAAGCGCCTAGGAGCGTGTCACCAACCTGTGTTTTGGTATGACTTGCACCGTTACCTCTACTCCTTGACTCCACAAAGTCCACTGCAATATGACATGTCTATAACACGTTAAGTGAAAATTTCAAAACAAGTAAGTGACATCTGATGGTAGAAATCAAAACCCAGTCATTCCTATCTGATTTTACTCAAACTAAACTAGAGTTTTGAGCTGCAACGAATCCTCCATGATGACACTGAGGAAATCAAATCAGTTCACCGTGGCTAGTTAAACGAAACAGTGGTAAATAGAGAAGGATACAACAGTATTCACTCCTCAGTTCCACCTATATTTTCTCATCAGGTGGTCTTGAAATTCTGCAATCTGGAGTTCGTCCAGAACAGACAGACGCTACTCAAGGCTAATGAAAATAGAAAAAGACGCAGCTTGGGCCATCACTGCAATAAGCATTTTATTTACTTTCCCAAGACAACAGCAAGGTGCTACCTTTACTCAAACCAGTGGTCTTGGTGGTCCCTCCTTCCAGAAGCTATTTCTCAACATTACTCTGGTAGGCTTTTGAGAATTTGGGTATAGTCTTACACTCCAAGATAATACACAGGTGTCATTCTGTGGACTACTCCCCCTCACAGATGGACTACAGCTGATTCAAAATCTTCAAGAGCTATTATTACTCTTTGATGACATTTGCTGAAGCAGCATACTGACTTGCCTACAGTCCGATTACTTTACAGCAACTTTGGAGTGCTGTCATTTGAATAAAAAAAAAAAATCACGGAGAATGATTTGGAACAGTCAATCAGTTTTTCCTCAGGGGATCTCCAAAACTCGTGAGACAATTTTATTAAATAATTCTTGAAAGTTCCAGCCTCATTTCTTCTCCCTTCACTTAATTTCACCTATAAAAGACATGTGAATTGCAACCCAGGCTTGCTCCAATGAATGCCAATTAACTTACTAATTTTCTTGATCTTTATTCAACAGCTTTTCATGACAGAAGAAAAAAAAAAAGCTTCCAGAAGGTTATCTGCATCTATTGCTATTATTTCAAAAGGTGAATAAAGAAGAAATCCTACTCAAATTAGTTCTTAATGCAATTACAAACATTTATTTGAAGTCTGAAACTACAGACCGTACCCTGAAGCTGTACCTCCTTTCAGCAGAAAGCCATAATGCCAAGGGATCCAGAGTTTTGACCACAGAAGTGTGCATCACCTATGGATGTCAGCAAGGTTTCTATGAAGCCAAGTGCTGAATCCAGCCGTTTCTCCGCACATAGAAGCTATCCACTCCACAATTACTCCACTGAGGGATTAAAAAAAAGATTCAAATAACCCAGTGGTGATTTTTTTAAAACACAGATTCCAAAAGCACTGCCAAGAAGGAAAGTAGCTGTTTTTACTGAATAGACTCTTGCAAGATTATTTTTTTAATAGGACCTTAAAATACATGAACTGTTGTCATGCTTGCATTATGTAGCCTACGTATGTTCAAACAGAATATAAAGAGCTGTGCTCTATCACAGAAGGGCTATTTACAGATTCGATGTGTGACGTTTTCCAGCCAACCATCTGAAAAATAAATACCTACAGTGTGCTTATTCCTTCCTTGGAAAAATCCATGACTTACACTTCCATTTCCAAGCATTAAACACTAAATTCCTGTTCACTGACTGGCAACATAAAAGTGGTAATTTGGAAATTCCACTACAGAATATTTGAGTAACCAACTAGACTCATTTAGAAAGCTTTTTAATATGGCAAATATATTCCAAAATTTAAAGTCTTTTTTCAACATATTTCCACTCCTGCAAGGAATTTACTCAAATGATCCAGAGTAAATAGATTACAGTTTTGCCCTCATTAAAGTACTCTGGAAGGAAATTAACATTTTCATACAGTATGTTTACTAGCAACTATTTTTCTATTCATTTTAAAAACACCATTCCACCTGGAAAATTTACTTCTAAGTGCTAAAAACTAGCATCCAAAAGTTTGCAAAGTTACAGTGCTAAGTTGAATAGTGGACTTATAGAAAAAAAGTAAGTATCTTAGGATTTTATATGCTAAGAGCATTTTAGAAGAGAAACAATTTGTGTTTAATTAAGTTTGTTTCATTGAGAAAAATATTTTTAATAAGAAGCAAAGCCAGAACAAATAAATAAGAACAGCATAGCATTCTGTCAGTCCATATGGACAGATTATACAAACAGAGGCTACTCAAATACTCTAACACCTGTGCAAACCAGCATCTTAAACTGATCACAAATAAGAGGACTCCTTTCCTCAGCAGGCTTAAGAAAAAACTCCAAGAAACCTGTCTTTTCTGTTGAAGAGGTGACATTTTGGAACAAAGGTGTTAACCCGAACTGAGCAACCATGATGCTCAGTTGTCACTAATTCACATAATGCCACTTGAAAGCCTGATCAGCACTAGAATTCCTTCCCACTCATCTATACTTCAAACCATCCTGCACTTGGGAGCTACAAATCATTCAGTCCAGAGCAAAAAATATTTATGACTGCTCATAAAGTTTGTTCTCACCTGGAATGCAGAAAATAGTCATTAGCAAATAGCATCTTAAAAGGTTCGGAATTTCTGAGGAACACTCTATGTTCACTTGGAGGATTACTAAGAGCCTATAACCCTATATTCAGGCATCATTCAGGGATAATCTCCTCAGGACATTACTTAATCCCTTAAAGAATGATCTCGAAAAAAGGCATTGTTTATTGTGTTTTACTTTGAAAGAGCTCCTTCAAGCATGTATAAATCCACAGAAGAAAAATGTCCCTTAAAGTGATAGAGAGGGTTTTGTCAAAGTCCTAAGACAGCAGGCAAAAAATGTACTGTCTCGAGCCTCCTGGAAAGTTTCAATCAAGCATTATATAAGGATACCTGATATCAAGCATGATATCAGGGAACAACATTTGCAATAAGGAATTGCGTGAAAATATCAAAGACTGGGCAGGGTACAAAGACCAAGAAATAAACGTGCACAACTTGGTTGTTAGCTATTTTGTTTGGCAGAAGCCAGCCAGGCAGCTTATGTGGGCCTCCAGACAAGCTAGAACAAGTATCAGCATATACCGCAGCATGTAAAGAAGAGAGAATTCAGAACTTTGTAGAAGGTGATGGCCAAGAACACAAATACAAAGCAAGACAGACATTCGTACCACAGTCTGTGAAATACGCTTACTGTACAAAGGAATCTGCAACGTTTAGGGGCTCACTTAATCCACATGCTATAATAAAATTTTGAAAATAAAAATCACCGAAGTTACCTTAGAAAGAAAGAATGCTTCTAGACAATAACGAGTGAGGGCTAAAGATAATGTAGAAGGACCACCTCCTAACTTGCACATAAAGGCTGAAATGCATGCTGAGCAAGCAAAGCGAACCTGAAAAGTATACTGGCATGCACGCTTTTGGTTTTAAGAATCATAGAACGGTTTGGGTTGGAAGGGACCTTCGAGATCACCTAGGTCCAACCCCCCTGCCACAGGCAGGGACACCTCCCACTAGACCAGGTTGCTCAAAGCCCCATCCAGCCTGGCCTTGAACACCTCCAGGGATGCGGTATCCCCATAGTCTCTGGGCAACCTGTTCCAGTGTCTCACCACCCTCAAGAATAAAGATTTTCTTCCTAATACATAATCTAAATCTACCCTCTTTCAGTTTAACACTGTTACCCCTCATCCTTTCTCTACACTCCCTGATGTCCTCCTCATCTTTCCTGTAAGCCCCCTTTAGGTACTGGAAGGCCGCTATAAGGTGTCCCCGGAGCCTTCTCTTCTCCAGGCTGAACAACCCCACCTCTCTCAGCCTGTCTTCATAGGAGAGGTACTCCAGCCCTCTAATCATCTCCATGGCCAGCCTCTGGACTTGCTTCAACAGCTCCATGTCATTCTTACGCTGGGGGCCCCAGTGCTGGATGCAGTGCTCCAGCTGGGGTCTCACCCAAGTGGAATAGAGGGGCAGAATCACCTCCCTCGACCTGCTGGCCATGCAATGAGAATGCGGAGGCCAGAAGTGACAGAAAGAATTATGAGTGGCTATCTGGGGCATGGTAAAGTGGACAAAAATTGAGGAGAAAGAAGAATCCAAATGTATGGAGAAATGCAGCGATAGGTTCAAGCTTGGTTCTGTATACAGAGCACAGGAGGACAGCATTCAGCTCAATGGTATCTTGTACTACTAAGAATTCACTTTTAAAAGCCCTTTCTTATCATTAAATTTCTTCAGATGTATTTAACTGAAAATGAGGCACCCATCCACTTTCCAAAGAAATTCAAAGCTGAAGTTGCCTAAGCGCCATTCCTTTACATTGCCCTCTTTCAAAAATAGCCCAGTAAGTTAGCAAGACACATTTCGGTACAGCTGAACAGGAAAAGTGAATGCAACAGCTTTCACTTACTAAACAAAATATTTAACCTATTCCACTAGACCTAACTGTTCTAATCAAGACTATATCCATGCACAAGCTGTTGCCCACAACAAAAAAAAAACCAAAAAACAAACGAATTTCCTATGCCACTCCCTAAAAGAACTTGGACACAATCGCCTTTGGCAGAACCAGCTCTCATCAAGGAAGAGGACGCAGCAAAAAGTGAGACTTGTCAGTCATTCAATATTCACAGCTTCATATCTATGAAAGGATGTTGTTAAGTCCAAGCAACTCCCTTCCAAACACCAAGAGCTCCCTTAGGCTTTTGGATCAACAGCCTGTGTCACAAAAAATACTGCAGGATTCGCTCCAAGGAAGACTGAAAGCTGTACTCGCTCACCTCACACACTTTTCTGGCATTTCTGATATACCCTTTTAGTCCTGAATGCTATAATCATTAACACAGTTAAGATCACACTTGCCAGTGCAAAAAGCTTGAAAGTCAATACACTTCAATACATTTACATGGGTGAACCACACAACAGACTGTAGAACTTGGCTAATAATTACACTGATAACATTGCCATCCAGTAAAGAAATATTTGGCTGGTTTACTGCATATATAATTTTCCGTCAGTTCTCTGAACAACAGTAATCAATACTGCAGTGTACATACATTGTCAAACACATAACTGGTGGAGTACTGATGCAGAAGCCTCCATTTCTATAGTTAAGCCGTCTCAATTGTGCAGTCTTGACTTTGTTTTGTTGTTACCTGGAAAGTAAAAGCCTCACAGTCAAAGAAGAGAAGACAAATAAGTTTCAGGAGAGTGTGAAAATGGCCCCCCCTTTTAAATTATGCCAGCAGGAAAACACAGGTAGAAGAGGCAAGTTCAGAGAAGAAAGTAGAGGAATTCCCTGAGCGTCTTAAAAATTTGAAGATTTCCCCCCAAATACCCACACCTTTTGTCTGATGTTAAATTTTGTATTTATTTCAAAAGAAGCATTTGTAAAAAGCTATGAGAAAGTCAAAAAGCAGCAACTGTAATTGCTTGCTATTCTAACTATAGCTTTCCTTTTTTATGCCGCATGATTTGTATAAAATCATGGAAAGCTGCACTATTTCCTGATAGCAGAAGACAAAGCGTGGTCACTTAAATATTTGACTAATTCATTCCACTGGGTTTTCCATAAGTGATTCATGGCTGTACTCAGCTTTCCTGGAAAACCTTTCACAAAGTCTGCACAGTATGTAAAGCAGCATATTCTCATTGTCTAGTTTCTAACTGTGAATCTTTGAGATTCTTTGAGACTCTCTCTTTAAAAGCAAACAGCATGTTTTAGTGACTTCATTCTATCAAATATGATTTTGTTAACTCAAGCACTCCTATATCCAGAATAACTGACAACACAGCAAACATGCACACGCTTGTCCTCCTAAACAAGTTACTCCAGGCTTACACACATGTAACTACCTCAACGTGTAACTAGGCTTAGTACATCCTTTAATAGTCTGTTTTATCCTCTCTTGACCGTCCTGATCCTGACATCACTATTTTATGTCTTGATTCTGTTACTAGTTAAAGATAATGCCATAACATTGCCACTTTCCTAAATGAAAGGAGGATCAAGTCCTTATCTGTAAGCTCCTTTTAGAAGGGATTTATCACTGTTTAGATGCTGCTGCCAAAATGATACAACAAAAAACCCCAAACTATCAATAAATACAGCTACCTGTTTAACACAACTGAAGGTAAGACTGTGAGGACAGGTTACAGCAATTTGACTTTATGGCAACCTCAAAAGCCAGAGGCTGTTAGGCTCCAGTGAAAACACAAACAGTTCCTGCAAAAAGAAGCTTCAAAGAACAGAGCTGTCAGCAGATCTAATGCCCTTTCCATTAACCCAGAAAGGGCTACTGTGTTTAAACAGCAAGACAGTTATCCTCTATCAGTGTGTATGTGGGAAGAGAAAACATTCAAGTATATACATTTGCATCCCAAATCTATAGACACAGTCATAAACACAATCGGAGTTTCCCCACACAATTCTTCTTGCTTCTTTATAGAAAGGCGGTAATTGTAAATTCTGGCCTAATTCAAGATTTAGGTGAAAATGATGTTCCACACAGCAAGAAATTTACTTAGCCTTTTAAGAGGAGCATCTCTGAGGAAGCCTTCTCCGCCAAATTCTCTGAGACAGAAGCCTTGGGAAACTGGGAAACAGGGTAGGTTGAGGACAGGGGGTGGGGGTGTGTGTAATTTGATTTTGTCTAAAAATTTTTAAGAGAAATCTAGATGCTTATTTTCAATTATTATCTTTCCCCCAAAATATTACAAAAAAACGCAAACATATGCATATTTTTCACTCCATTTCCTATATATCCCCATTTACTAGAACTCCAGCCTTAGATGCCCTAGGAAACAGGATTTTATTATTATTTTTTTAAAGGAAATTTAGAAGGCGCCTCTCTGAATACTTGCATCTTCTATAAAGAGTTTGTTCTTTTCTTGGAAGTCACAACAAAGAGTTTATTTACATACAGGGACTGTGAAATAATTACAAGTTCCCTGAAACTACTTGCCCAACTGGTTTCTAAAATCCCTTGTGTTGTCAGTTCCACACAGCACACACCAGTGAGGCTGACTTCAGTGCTTGATCAAAGTTCTGGTTACCCTCTGTCTGATCAAGCCTAAGCCAGGAGGGTACTACTAAAACAAATGAGTCTTCAAAGTAGTTCCCTCATCTCCTCCCATTTTCATTAAGAAATTTAAAGGAACTTAATTTTGTTTAGTATGCAGATAAGCTCTGGGTATAGTGAAACCACATGTACATCGGTTCACATGATTTATATCTGGGTTGCTGCTTCTGTGCAATACAAAGGGTAACAGGTTGATTTCTCTCACCAGACATTCTTTCCTGCTTAAAAGGGCAATCAATTACCCGATTCCTCCCTTCCCAGACAGCCTGACAAAGCACTGCTCACATTTCTCATAGCTTTAATATGACTTACAAATTTCATTTTGATGAGAGCTTTACAGTCCTCGCTTCAGGCAAGTTCTGCTGGACTTCCAGTAAGACCCCATTTGAAATTACTTGAAGTGTTTACACTCTACACTCTATTACTTTTTAACAGTTTTAGAAACATAGGTTGTCACACATGTAATTAAAACAGTGCTATCAAAATAGGTTTTCAGTGTTATAAAATTGTTCCAGTTTCTCAGTGAAGGTTAAATAATAAGGAAATTTCAGTACGATATTAAACACAGATGCAATTTCTCAGGTTTCCCTAGTGCTTTCAAATTTCTAGTTTACTTATTCTCATAGTCCCCCAAACCCTATTTTGGATAATACAACCACAAAGCCTTTTCTCCAGCCAGGGAAGAAAGGTTGATAGCTCCCTTCAGGGCACTGCCCTGAGCTATTCTTAGTCTGTTTGCTATTAATGCCACTCTCCAAGGTATTTCTGAGGAACTTCATTAAGTTACTGCAACAATAATGTCCTAGTCAAAGGAAAGACTACGATTGTATACTTAGCCTTTAAGTAAATACAGAAATAAAGACACCTTTCACATGTGAACAGTTAAGGCTTATCATTTTTTCCAGATGAAGTGGGTTTTGATTGAACTACTTCTGTAAAAAGCTTGGAGATAAAGTGTTTTGTTTCACAAGTTTGACTGTGAGGAAACCACACTCGTGCTCAGGTGTTCTTGATAAAAAGAGTTTGTGCATGATTAACAGATACTCTTTTAGGAGTCAGAGTTTCATAAACACTGTATTTTTAACCACCACAGACCGGTCACTCCTTCTCAAAGCCACTTGATTCTGACAGCTTCTAAGGAAAGCACTACCTTGCTTGTTTCAAAAGCCAACTCAGAAAATTTCAGCTGACATTTCAAACCTGCCAAGCAGAGCAAAAAAGAGCTTACAACAGGCATTTCCAGTTCTGCATTATGCAACCTAAATGTTACAGCAAGGCTTTTGCAGATTTAAATGCAAAAGAATTAGAGAGTCTTCAAATAAGACAATATGCAATACAAAGTACTAACCAGAACAATCA
>VYZM01023824.1:142438-155565 GCA_013398915.1 Dromas ardeola | reverse complement strand
CCTCCTGCCCCGCCGAGCCCCTCCCGCCGCCGCCGCCGCTCTCCATGGCCGGGGGCGCGCGGAGCCCCGGGGGGGGCGGGGCCCGGTGGCAGGTGAGGCGAGGCCTCGCGCCTCCCCGCCTTGGCGCGCGCACACAAAACTTACGCACGGCCCCCCCCACCCCCTTATTGTTCCCTCAACCCGACGGCGCCTTCCTGACACACACACACACACCCCCGCGCGCGTAGGGCGCGCGGCGCCGTGTGAGCCAATAGGAAGCCGCCTCCGCAGCAACAGGTGGGCCCGCCCGAGCCGGGCGCTGCTTCCGCCATCTTGAGTGAGGGCAGCGGGCGGCGCGAAGGGTGTGAGGGAGGCGGCGGGTCGTGGCGCGGCCGCCCGTGGGGCAGCGGCACCCGCACGGCGGGGCGTGAGCGGCGGCCGGGCGCTGAGGGCAGCGTGGGGGGCGAGGTGACCCAGCAGCTGAGGTTGGGCACACGCCCGGTGAGCGTGGCCGCCCGGTCAGGGATGATGGCGGCAAGCCAGGGCCAAGGTGACTGGCCAAGGCCTGCTGTGTTTTGTGGCACAAGTGGGGCACGGAACAACACGCCTTGATTTAGAGGACAAGGAATATTGTGCAACGAGGAGATGAATAAATAAGAGCTTACTCAAACACAAATAAGCTGAAAGTTGCCATCGTGTACATCTCAGTTCTCTTATCTGCCTTAAGGACAAGCCAACCAACCCTTGATGTTCTGCAAACAGTTTGCTGAACAGACAACATAAAGGACGCTTAGAGGGGGAAAAAAAAAAGCCCATAATGTTGTTTGGACAGTTGCATCTCTTCTTGCTGGTGGTTGATGCAGCTAGTCTTCACCTTTTCCTTACACTTTTTTTCAAATGTATCTTATCGTTGGGACAAGACCAAAAGCGTTTCAACTTCAAAATTTTTGTACAATGGCACATAAAGCCATGTCTGTGTCCTTTTCTCCTTACTTTGGATGCGAAGGAGACATTTTCTTACAACGTTTCTTTTTCACCTGTGTCAATAAGATCATAAAGGACAACTGCACCTTCCATGGCTACGCTCGAGGAGCTGCTTGTGTCAGCCATTCCTATGTAGAAGAATAAAGTTTATCCAATGTGCTTATCTGGTTAGTCCAACCTAACTGACCTAGACACTTTTCTTATATACATATATGTAGCATCACCTTCCAGGAGAAGGCCCAAAGGCGAGCTTCAGAGGTCACAGGGTTTTTTTTGTAAAGTTATTGTGACATTCACACGTTTACCTCAAAGATCCTATACTAGTACATGGATGACGCAGAACAGTAAAAGGCAGTAAGGAGAAAGAGGATGCTGGGCAGTAGTTGGCAAAGTACTAACTTAATATTCTACCCCTGCAGGGCTACATAAGAGATGACATACCGAGGCAGGCTATGACTGGTCACTTCTGGTACGGCAAATATTTTCAATGCTGTTCAAAGTAAAATACTCTTACAGCTATTTTCTTCCAAAATGCAGGAACATGAAAAACTAAATTAGGTGAAAAACTAATGTTGACAGTTGCGAATGCTGTGCCATCTACTGACCTGCAGTGGGCAAAGGTTACAGCAGAGTCAACAGCCCCACTCCTGGAGACACCACTGTTACCCTATCTGAAGTTAGCACTGCTGACCTTTTTTTCCAACAGATCAGACTTTAAACTGATGACTTACTGGTCTCAGACAGTTTTAATGAGATCTTGCAGGACACAACAAGGAAGACAAAAATACCATGTGAAGAGATAATCGTTTGCCTTCTCCCTCCTCTTCTGTTAGAAGTTTCTTCAGACTCTCTAATCTGTTTTGAACCCTTTAAGCCTTTTTCGGAGAGATACACTCTCATCTTAGATACAGGATATTTTTGTGATCAGTTGTGCTAAGTGACATAAGTTCGTATGTTCTCACACCAGTTTTCACAAAAATTCAGACAAATGGTATCTTAAAATAAAAGTCACGTATATGAACCGAGCTGAAACTTTTTAATGCTAAATTAGCATTAAAACCTCCAGACAAGCTAATGCCATTTTAAACCTTATTGTTTGATCTCAGACTTGCTTCCTGACAGGACTGGTGTCAGTTGCCTCTTTGAGAAGCAGCTATCTGTCTGTCTCTGCATCAAGAGCTCTAGCCCCCTACAGAAATCCCACCTGATGAATCTGAATGGAAATCTGATGTTACATGTACTTAAAAACTTAAAGTTAAAAAACAAAACCTGCTGACCACAAATTCCTGTAATTGCAGCTTGCCATCTTACTATTGTGGAAGCCATTGAAAAGTACTCATCTACCCACTATTAGTCTAATGGCATAGGCCACCCCCCAGCTGGTTATTGTAACTCAAGTGTCAGATTTGTGGGTGAAAATAAGTTATTAATTATATTTGTATCATAATAGCACCTAAAACTCAACTGAGATCACTATCACATCCCACCAAGCGCTGCTGTACTCCACAGCCAAAGGACCTATCTGCCTTAAGAGCTTAAAAGTTGAAATAGACAATTCAGAGAAAGCATTGCTGACGTTCTACAAATATGGCAAATTAAAACAAATACGAAGTGAACACACACCCCCAGCATTAATTCATAGGCTTCAGAAGAAAAATTAAACCTGAATCTCCCGAATCTTAGGGTTTAATGACAGTTTCATCCTTTCTTTTTGTTACATATGAAGGGAATGTGATGTACGCTTTTGACTGGAAGAGCTGGTAAGCCAAGAAAAAAGTAGATCTTCACCCCAATGTTCTGCTTTGGGGACAGAGTGCATCTTTCGATGTAAGTGACAATGATTAACGATAATGATTTCTTTACACGCAGGGAAAAAAAGATTCCAGAGGTAAATCGCTAAAGGCACACTAGAATAGTGCCATTCGTATGTTTTAAACGACACACACTACCATCTAGTGGTAGAAAGAAGAGCACGGTGGATCTCAAAAGGGCTTCTTTTAGTACATGCATCTGCAAAAAAATTCCTTAATTCTCAAGTAAAAAGTAGCTAACCAGAACAAACAAAAACCAAAAAAAAGACAATCAAGCTCTACAGAACTTGATTATAACTAAATGGAAAATGTTTTGAGAAAGACTGAACATGCAGCCCTATGGGCAACTTTACTTCCTAAACACTCATTTAAACCACTGGCTTATTTAATATTCCTCAGAAGAGATTTTCATTACACCTATTTGATGGTTACACATAGGCAGATAATAGTTAGCAGTTTAAACACATGGCGTTGGTGTCAGTGACAGTACTTAAGAAGACTTTGACGGTTTTTCCTGCATAGAAGCCTGTTCACAAGACAGTACTGCAGTCATTCCTTGGCTGTAGACTTTAACAAAGGATCTTCATATCTAAAATATGCATATGTTAACATTGAAGATTAATTTTGGCTATCAATAGCACAGGGTTTTTTTCATTAAAATAAATTTTCTTTTTACTCCCATATCCTGCAAGTACAAAAGCACATGTCCTCAGTTGCTTCCTTATGTTGACATTGAAATATTTGTATTATCAGTTCTTTTGTAGATGTATAACAGAAAATCTTGATTTCTTAAACCTTAACCAAATAACCTCATAGATTTACAATAACAAATGTCCAACACATTCACAGATTTAAAATCTCAAAGGAACCCAACTATCCAGTTGAATCTAAAAGATGGTCAGAAGAAATTGATCCATACTCATACTTTCCCCACAGTCAAGCATGGCAAACCAGTGTATGATACAGCATTTTAGATATTTACTTCATTTATCTTATTAGATCATACAAACTTCATAAAAGCCTGACTGGTTCAACAACACTGACTTGTGGGGATCTTATTTATTAACAAGATTCAAGGACGAGGTTCTCTAACTCCCATGTGGAAGGGCATACCTTAACTGTGCCAGCCACTTTTCAGTCCATTTGCTCCAAATCCAGTTCTTCTGTTGGAGAGGAGATGCCCATCCCTGATTCCTTCCCAGAGCCAGGAGGACCTTTCCACACAGTGGTGGCTCCTTCATAGGCTGCGCAAAGAGCTTTACCTCTTACATTTCCTGCAGCCATCCTGAAGGCCACGTTCTCTAGGAGCTGTTGCTAAAAATCCTACCCAGTAAAGTCTTCAGTTTACGTCTTTCAAGTGCTTATTATCTGCCAAGCAGGCCCTCTGGATTAATTTCTCACAGATAGACTACTTTCCCGTAAAACAACCTCCCTTAGACACAGAGAGGTTTAACCCTTTTTAAGGCAAGCCACTCATCTTAAAGTGAATATGTAAGTCCACAGAATCTCACTACTTTTTACTTTAAACTCAGTTTGAGCAAAGCATATGCCCCCAAAAGAAAATAGATACAAAGAAAATCCCCAGTCTTATTTAACAGTTTGTTCTGATGTTAAATGCTGTTAAAGGTTTGTTTTATTTCTAGCTTAAATTTGCCTGGTTCTCACTTCTAGCCATATGTTCTGGTTATGTTTTTCTCCTCTGTAATAAAAAGTCTGCCAGTACTTGATGTTTTATGTTGGAGTCCCTCCCTCCTCACTATTCTTTTTGTTCAGCTAAGCAGATCCAGTCCTGCAAATCTCTCAAGGGTGTTTTTCCTCTTAGAGCTGCTGAAAAGTGGTTTCACGCCTGGTCCATACTTCTCCCCATCATGTTCCCTTTCCTTGCCTTGACTTAATCCAGACATCCCAAGGGAGATTCCCTTTTCAGAGTACCATCACCCTTGCCCTCCGAGGGTCTGGATGCCATCCGGCACTGCTTGTCAAGCTCCTGCCGTACTTCTGCAGCACCCCCATGCCCCCCAACCCTTCTTCTCCTGGATGCCTGCGCTCTTCACAGCTGCTTGCTTAGCTTGGCCTCTGTCCACCTGTAGCTGCAGCAGCCTTAGTAACCAGGTGTCCTGAGCGCACTTACTCCAGTTTGACAGCCTTTCCCAAACCTTCCCGAGGCAAACATACATCTTAAAACAAGTTTGATTTTTTGGTGGCTTGGAACAGTTTGTATAGATCACTTTTCTATATGTTTTTATGGCCTTTGTAGCCAGTAGCATTCAAGGAATTGCTAAGGCCTGTATCATATCAAGCATCTACATTAGCTATTTCCAGCTGTATTGACTGAAAATATCTCATGTCTGGCTCTCATAGCAAAACGTCTTTAACAGCACAACATAAAGGGTTATTTCTGATAGCAGTTTGGTGCACTGCATTTGCTAGTACAATACACCATGCTTTTTTTTTTCTTCTTTAACTTGTACAGACTGATCATCTTTGTCTCAAAACCACAGTAGGGAGAATGAGAAAGCAGAGTAATAGCTTCTCTGTCCCAGATTGTGTAGATGGGTCTGTTGTAGAAGGACCCGGCACCTGCAGGAGAGGCAGGATTAGCTGGAGTGTTTTGCAGAAGAACTGGTAGTATTTGGAAGAGTAGGAATGGTCCCAGGGCAGAGAAGAAACATACAAATAAAATGCTGTTAAGTAAAATAACTACAATGAAGCTAAGGTTTCTTTACCTTGATATTGGTAGGAGGCTAAAGAAAAAGTCTTGAAGTGCAGAAGCTAAGGCTTGTTAAAGAGTCTTTGAAGAGGTAGGTAATGTACGAAGCTCATGTAACTGATTCAGATCAGTTGCTTTGTTAAATGTCTATCAGCACAATCTCTTCTCTTTTATACTTATCTCCCCGATCTCCCATGGCTCATTATGCTCCTTCCCTCCTGCTGTCCTCAGTTAGGTGGTAAGTTGCTCTGGAATGTGTCTTCTTATATTTGCATTGTGCCTGGCAGGGTTGGACTCACAAGGTCACTGCCACCTTTGGATGCCACCCCAGATCTCATAATGATATGTTTTTCATTATTGTAATGCAGCAGGTTACCATGTACCTCTTACTGATTTTTGAACTACACTCTGGTAAGTCAGCTCCTAAATTAGGTATAAAAGAGCAATACACAGTAGAGGTAAAAGAGCCATTTATTTCAGGAGCAATCAGTAATAAACTTGGTTACTGATTTACTGTAGAGCTCATTTACGAGTGCTGCAGAACAAATGGGTTTTGTCAGTAAGCACTTCTGAAAAGGAACAATAAATAAAAAACAATTTCAACAAAAACTGTGTCAAAGCTGTTAATAGAAAGACCAAGGTTGGGTTCCTAATCCCGGGGGGAAAAAAAGAAAAAGAAAAAAAAGAAAAATACATAAAGGAAAAAGAAAAAGAAAAAAAGAAAGATGAAAAGAAAAAGAAAAAAAGAAAAAAGAAAAGAAAAGAAAAGAAAAGAAAAGAAAAGAAAAAAGAAAAGAAAAGAAAAGAAAAGAAAAGAAAAGAAAAGAAAAGAAAAGAAAAGAAAAGAAAAGAAAAGAAAAGAAAAGAAAAGAAAAGAAAAGAAAAGAAAAGAGAAAAGGAAAGGAAGAGGAAAAGGAAAGAAAAAAGAAAGAAAGAGAAAAAGAAAGAGAAAAAAGAAAAAGAAAAGGAATAAAAGAAGAAAAGAAAAAGAGACCAATTGTGGAATAACCTGCACGGAAATAAAATTAACATTAGTGAAAAATGGACCTGGGCCCATAGAGAACAAACTGTGTGTAATTCTATCCCAAGGCAGATGTTGCTTGCCTTTTTCTACAGTTTCCTATCCTTTACCATCACTTCTAGAGCATGATGCACCAAAACCAGCTTCATTGAACACCCCCTAAAAAAAAAAAANACACAAAAAAAAAAGAAAAGAAAAGAAAGAGTCAGCTGCATAGATATCGTGGGAATTCCACATTGGAACTAAGCAAAGGAAAGTAGGGATGAAGAGACACCTCTGGAGATCACCTATTCCAACCTCTCACTACAAGGCTGCAAAAACATTAATTTCTTTACTAATGATATGAAAAACTATTTTCAAGGCTATTACTACAGTGTATAAAAATATTTCAGAAAATTTTCCTGAAGTGAAAGCTATATATTAATTTATAGACAACTACATATAAATGTGATCTGTTTTTCTAATGAATTGAGTAATTTAACAGCAAGTGTAACAGTCAGTCTGCAAATACTGCAACAGCAGTACTAAAAGACAAGTGATCACTGTACCTCTTGATTGCTCGTGTAACTTCTAGGTATTAACTCAAATAATTTTATTACTATTTTGAAATATTCTAAGTTTTATTCCCAAAATCTATAATTATTTTAAAAGCTATAATAATTTTAAAAGTTCTCTGAGTTTTGCAAAGAAGAATTGTATTAAAAGTCAAGTTCAAGTGGAAATGGTACAGAATGTGACTGTTTTACATGGAGGGAAAAAAAAAAGCTGTTAAGAGCTATGAAAGATAAACTGAAATTTAAAACAGAAGCAAGAGTATGAAAAGGATCAAATGAGCTGTGATTAGGGATTATATCTTAAGAAATTATTTCAAGATGCAACAGGCACAGTAAAATAGGAAACTAATTTAAAATAAATGACAATTTAATGTAATAGGAATTAAAATAATAGAGGGGTTCAAGAAAATCTAGACCCTTCATTAATAAAGTGAAGAAAATCTCTTGGACCTTAGAAAAAGCTTTGAGTTATTTCCAGGTTCCACAGTAAAATGCTGTGATGGCTCTAACTAGGACTTCATATGCAATTTTGTAAACCAGGTCAATGTGAGAAAAGCAGTGTTTATAACACAGAAAACATGAAACACTATATGTAGTTTATCCATTTAGTTTTGAGTATAAATATGTCCTGGGCACTTTGCAAAACAGGTAAAGGCATTTTTTTCTTCTCTGAAGAGATTATATTTTAAGGACTAGTTTTCAGACGCCTTGAGCTGATGAAATCCAGTTGAAGTCGGAGCAGTGCATCACTTTTGAAAACTCATGCCTCAAATTAAGTGTCAGAAAACGGAGGGAGGAACAATGAGGATGACAATAATGAAATCACAGTTACTTAATAAGACCCAGATCCTTGCAAAGACTCTTAGCTTTAAACATATCAGTAATCCTATTGAATCATGTGCAAATCAAGACGGTCCTTTAAATAGTGTTGAGCGCACGCCCTTCCCTAAGCAATGGTGCATGAGGTAGGAGAAGGAATGGTTGAAAGGCATTTGAAAGTGATGGAGAGGAGGGAGTTCAGTGAAATAAGTCTGACGGGGATTTCCCAAGCAGAACCAAAAGCCTGGGCAGAATTGTCCAAAATGAGAGCAGGTCCAGAGTTCAAGCCAGACATGCTGGTAACAACAAAATGTGTGCTGAGCTGGCCTTATTTAGCTAACAAATGAGATGATACAAGGCTCCAGGATAGTCATCAGACTTCCTAGGACCTTGATGCTTCTGGGCCACTTTCAAAGTTAATTCCAAATTGAATTAGGTGTGATACTTTATAATAAAAAACTACATAGAATGTGTGTTATCTTGCCTGTGGCACACGGGGGATGCTATTGCTTCGTTAAAATAGTACTGCTTAACAAAAATAAAAGTAAAACAAAAGAATAGGAAAGTCAAAGACTCTTTTGGAGAATGAACAGATTTTAAGTACTTAAAAAAATAGTAAGCAGTACAGAGCTTATTTTTTGAAAGCTTTTTTATTTATATTCTATTTTTTTTAACACACTGCAGAATAATTCATTCAGAATTTAAGTGCAGGATGCTTTGGTGCCTGCAGCTTTGTGGGATGCTGGGAATTTGTAGAACTGAGTAACAAACAGAAGGAAGAAAGGGACTGGTGGTATCTGGAAGAGAGGGACTGGTGGTATCTGGCAAGAAGGTGCACCTGCTCTTCCTCTCTGCTTTTTCAGCCTTGGCTAGAGGTAGCTTGGCTTTCTGTGCTTCCTAGCCCAGCAACCAGGCTTTTTTTCCGCCCTTGCACGTCTACATCCCTACCTTCTTCCCAAGCAGACTGCCTCTAAGCAGCTGGGAAGGGAGCCGATTGCCCCTAATCAGCTTAGTGCTGGGAAGCTCAGAACACTAAATACAGATGGCATCACACACACACCCCCCACAAAGAAGCAGCATGCCACTGCGATTTTCAATGAGGCATCTCTCCCGCTTAATTTTGTTTGGGTAGACCGAACACCCTCTCGACTACAAAGCAGCAGAATGCCACACCAACTTCTTGACAGAAGTTTAAGAAACCAGGAACAAACATAGCAAACATACACGTATTTTGAAGGCAGTAAAAATTGTAGTCCTCCAATACCATTTTTTCACTTGCAACTTTATCTTTTCCATAGTTGAAATAACATATTTTAACTAGGAGGATACAGAAATGACTTACATAAAAACATTAATACAATTTTGTCTTTCTTTTTTTTTCCATCGGAAAGGGCGAGGCAGTCATATTCTTATATGGGATAATGTTTTATACCACAAGTGATTTATGGAAATTCCAGTTAAACCGCCAGCTGCAATAAAAATAATGCAGAAAAAGTCATTGGGCTTTGGCCCGCATTTTGCTGACTGTCCTTTTTCAAATTTCAGTCTGTAAGGAAATCACCTGGGGGAGGATTCATCTCATATGAGTTTAGATGTGTCCAGCACAGACATCATCCCCCTGAGCCAGTCACCCTCAGGTCCTTGTACACCCAGTGTAGAGAAATAGGCACTTTTCCATCAAGGACCATCTGGTCTGCATTAGACATGTACCTTGGGATGAGAAGAATCATTTCACTGACTCTGCTCACTAGACTTCTGTTGGCTCTAGGGTCTGCAGACATGCGGTTTATACCTGTCTGATACTTTTACTCTGATAAATCCCTCCCTGCAAAAAATACACCCTTGATCTGCAACTCCCTGTACAGTCAGGGAAGGAAAAGAAGTTACAATAATCCAAGCAAGTACAGCCTAATTGATAAACCCCAGGGATATAACTTGTTCGCTAGCAGACTATAAAGGGATCTTCATGTTGTCCACTAATGTCTAACATCTGTGATACTTAAAAACCTGCACTCATCTTTTAAATGAAGAAGGTGTGCAGTAATCCTTCCTAAAGCCCAACTGAGAAAATAATATTTATTAGCTGAAGGCCTAGTTTAGAAACAGATGGGGTGTAAAGAGCTTGAAGGTGGTGTACAGGAGGAGTGTGAAGCAGGAGAGATTAATTGTTAAGTAATTGAGATAGAGGGGAGGTGTGTTGAATACAGAGAGCGCAGAACAACAGATATCCAAAGCTCCAGGATTTCACTGGGATGGTTTTAATTTTAATGGTGTATTTCCAAAACTGCTTTTGTGAAACCGCGGTGCTGAAGAGTGACGAGGAGCAATGTTGGGCTGAGTGGCCAGCTCTCCTTTGAAATGTGCCCACCCTGTCCCTCTTTACCCTGTCCCCGACTCCCTGACTTACTATATTGTCTCTCTTGCTTGCACCGGGACCTCATGGCCCAAGCCCCAGCAGAGTGACCTGCTGGAGCAGCAACATTAACCCAGTGCCTGCACACATCATTGCTGGGTCTCAATTCCAGCAGGATTAGAAAATGCTGTTCCTACACTTGAGGAAAGACACAGCAAGATCTATTACAAACTACAGTCATTACTCCATAAAATTGGTAACTGTATCAAACACTATACCTTAAACTTTTCTCCATCCTACAAAGATAATTAACAACTTGGCTATGTGAGCTGTTAGTCCTTTTCTGCTCTGCCTTTTTCAGACTTCCATGACTATTTAAAGAGCTAATCTTATGTTACGCTTAAACATCACCCAATGTTAATAATCAGGCAGTGTTTATCACTGAGAGGGTTTTTTTGCCAGCCTTGAAATCCTCACCTTGTTTTGTACTAAGAGCCACAGAGTAGGGAATAGGCAAATAAAGAAAAACAGGATACTGGTGTTAATGAATAAGCTCTGCAACGAGTAAATGTAGGTGACAGACAATCATCTCCCACGTAGTTCCATCAGATCAGCAGGATGCAAGTCCCATGTTAAGCTCATAACCTGAGCAAAAACTGAAACTGATACCTGAAGGAGATATTTAGAGAAGTGGTGCAGATCCAAGGGACAGCTGAAAAGAAGAAGCACTTAGGAAGAGGCAGCTCCAGTGAGCCAGAGGAGGCTGCGCCACATGGGTGGCCATCAGCCACCAAAGCTGAGCAAAGCTGAGCTCATGGGGACTGGAGTCAGGAGAGGGCTTCTCAAGGGGTGCAGCCAAACACAGCATTCATATAAACACAACCAGCTGACTTCAGTGGTTGTCTCTATAGCCTGCAACCATTTCTCCTGCAAAATTCCCACCACTTTTATGCCGTGGATATTGCTTTGTTATTCATTCCCACTGTGAATACATGAGATAAGCCTTTTCCCTTCCAGCCGGGGTCCTATCCACCACTGGACAGGAGACAACATGGCAGTGCTTGTGGATGGTCTGCACAGTTGAAGACAGCTCTGTCTCATATCTGAAAGCTTTGTAAGGTGGGACTTGTATTGCACCTGGTGGATGTGGCCAGCCTTCAGGCCAAGGGTTAAGAACCCTTCAGCAAGGGTTAGGACGAGTAAACCAATAATATCTATGTAGAAATAGAGATGACGGAGATGTGTCATTCTACTGATATCAGAACCCATAAGAGAGAGATGAACTAATTGCTTCACGATGGGTCCAGCTGCAAGACCTCCATTGTCAGACGCTTGTCAGACGCTGAGCCTCCATTCCTAAATCTTCAAGAAACATCCCTTCTGACCACGATTGCCCCCGCTCTTTTGTCTCACTGGCAAAGCACATCTGGGCAAGCATAAATTCTATGAAAAATAGCTGCAGGATTGTTTATTTATTTGTCTGTTTGATTATTTTTATCAGAGCAGGTTTTTGACCAGAGGGAATGATTTAGTCTGTAGTATTTCCCATCTTGTGGTGGCTGCATCTTCTCCCTTCCCACCCATTCCAAAACCCTGTGTTCAGTCTGTCCCCACTCTTCCCACTCTCAAATATAAAAAAGTGGTTTTATATACGCATACATAAAACTGTTTAACTGCATGTTTTTTAAATATGATACCTCACTCCTGTCAGCTAACTTTTCCGTCCACTGTTCTCTCTGCACCTAGAAAACTACAACTATTTTCCGTTCAAATAGCTTAAGTAATGCTTTCACATAAAGCACTTTTGAGAAGCGTGGGACTAGAGCAGGCTGCATCTCCTGGAAAATGACTTCTTGCCTACAAGCAAAACTACTGAAGCTTATCCTCACACCAGAACCTGCTGATTGCCTTTTTTTGTGTGTGTGTAAAGTGCCTCCATAAGCCAGAGAAATTACCAAAGATGTGAAAAGATGTCTTTTATCTGGAACAGAAGAAGGCCTGAGGGATGAATCTGCAGCTGCCTTACCCAAACTAAAAGTTACCACTTTCACACCAGCTGCCTGCTCTGCACAAGAATACGCTATTTCTCATCACATTTAAATGCAAACTCTCACAGAGGCACATAGTGAAGGAAAGCTACTTAAAAGTGTGCAAATCTTTTTTTTTTTTTTTTACACAGAGAGTTTCAGTGTTCCCTCTTACAACATTTTGAAGTTGATAAGGATACATTTTCCTTCTTAACAATGTTTGGTGCAGCCTAGAGATGGCTTGGGAATACATTTCGGATACTATGTAGCTGCTGGGATGAGATATTGCTTCATCTGTATTTTTAAGAAACCCTGCAAGACTGTTGGGGTGTCAGCAGTGGTGGGGGTATTAGTGATTCCCTTCATAAACCTGGATTTGGGAAATGGCATCCCTCTCCTTGTTCTGGCAGCCAGCAACCCCCCAGCCCCTGGGTGGCTGCCAGTGGGCCCAGGGCTTGTGGGTGCCAGGCCAGTGGCCAGGGAGAGCAGCAGCGTGTCCGAGGGGGGAGGGGGGGCTGCAAGAGATGCTGTACCTGATGCCGTGGGCAGCAGCGATGGGGACAAGCGTGTGCAGAAATGGAGCTCGGGGGGCTTTGGGGTGGAAGGCGAGGCCTGGGCAGGGCGGGCAGCAGGTCCTGGGCAGGCATGGCCAGCCCCTGTGGGGCTGCCGGAGAGGGGCAGGCTTTTTGGCCACTCTGCAAAGGCTCCAGTCCCGCTGAGCACCTGTCAAGCAGCCGGCGGGCAGGGAGGAGATGGCCGAGGGGAGACCGGGCAGTGCTTGATGCCACCGCGGTCACCTCTCTCGCCACCTCCTCCCGTGCCAGCAGCAGCCAAAATCCGTGGAGAAGCGATTTACCGGGGCGGGGGAG
>VYZM01023824.1:90350-140737 GCA_013398915.1 Dromas ardeola | reverse complement strand
CCCTGGAGGAGGAAGATGAGGATGAGGAGAAGCAGGAGCACGACATCTCCCTCTTCGTCAAGGTAGGGTGTGAGGGGCTGCTGGGGAAAGGTGGGTTCGCGACCCTCCCCTCCTCCAGGAGCCCCCGGGCAGCTCCTGTGATGAGTGGCACTTAAATCTGGCAAAAGTCCAGCCCGGCTAAGGTGATTTGGTTATTAACGCCCAAAAATAAACTTGCCTCTGGGTCCTCATTCCTTTAGCAGGCAGGATGGGACAGGAGATTCTGGGTGCTCAACCCAGAGAAGCCCAGACCTGACCTGCAAGGTGGTCTCCCCCATAGTTTCCCCTGGTGGGCCCTGTGCTGGGTTACCTGAGGTTTCTCTAGGTTTAAATGGAAAGGGTATGTAGGGATCTCAGTTTCCGTGGAATCAGGGGCTCTGCTTGTGCCCTCTTCACCATGGGGCTGGGACCCAGTGCAGGGGTGGGAATGTATCCAGCAGCATCTGTTTGGAATTGCTAGCTGCGACTTGTTCGTTGTTAAAATTTTCAAGGAATTTTAAGATCTTCATAATGCAGTAAGAAGGGTACACATTGCATCATGGTGGCTGAGGTGGAAGAAACTGGAAAATACCATTTAAAACGTGATGCTGGGATTCTCCAACATGAACTGTGTCTGACATTTAGGTAACTGCCCCAAAGTTTGGCAAGGCTGGATTCAGAGAGTCAAGAAGTTGCCCAGCCAGCGTAGCACCCCTTGTAATTGTCCGGTTTGTGTATGTTTGGGCAGGGCAGATTTAGGTTAGAGGGAAATGGACAAAAAAGAGGAGAAATTATAATGGTATTAAAACTAGTTTCTGGTATTTTATAGTATAGATCTTTAGCACTGCTTTCTAGCCTGTGCCTGGAATCCCACCAAAATCTGGGGGACTTGGCATGGAAACAGCATCCATCCACAGAGATGAAATATCAGATGTGAAATTTCTGTGTGTAAAAACCATCCTGAGATGTCTTACCATCCTGAGATGTCTTTCCTCCCCCTTCTCTGACCTCTCTGGACTAAATAAAGTGTGGAGGAGGGTGGGATATTTTTCTCAGAGTAAACCTAAAACTAAGGAACTAAAACTAGGGGAGCAGAAGGCATTTGGGACATTCTCTGCTACAAGCCATACCTGCCATGCCAATACTCTACCTCCTGAGTTGACTGAGGCTGCTTCTATAGCAGCTGAATTAACTGTGAAAGAAAAACTCATTGCCAGCCCTCTTCTGGGTGAGTGGGGTTAGGGCTGAAGCAATATTTATGCCTTGATTTATCCTCCCTCAGCGCACACTCCTTTTATTCAAGGCTGAGCCTCCTTTGAAGTACTGTTACATGAAAAAGGCTGAGGAATACTCTGAGGCTTACACATAGCAGTGTTGGACGTGCTGGATAATGCCATACCGGAAAGATGAATAATAATGGCTGATGTTGGTGGATGCTCCCCAGCCAGTCCCCAGTTTAAGCAGTTCCATGCAGGCTGGGATGGATTTTGTGGTCTAAAGGCAACTTTCCCTGTCAGGTTGGTGTACAGCAGCTAGATGGTAACGCTGGAGCCAAAATCTGTGATTTTGTATCAGACAGCAGGAGCTGTTACTGTTGAGCCTGGCAGAGATGATTTATGGCTTTCTGGCTCACAGATCAACAAGCTCCTTTGCAGGGACACTTTTGTAACTTATTTATTCTCTTTTTATGCTCTTATATCCATCAGGGAATGCCAGAGAGTGGCAGAGGGCTAAAGTCATAAAGGTTACCTGTGCATTACTGCACCTGGTGCACGCTTTATGGAAGAAGAACGTGGCCAAAATCAGAGAGCAGACTATAAAAAGAGCTTCTGTTGTGACTCCGTAGTCCCCAAACATTAGGATTAAGCATGGGTTTTGAAAATACTTATGAATTAAAAAAGACAGAAGAAGGAACATTTTCATGATAGACTTGGCATTAGTAACTTAAGAGCACCTTGAAAATACTACAGCTGCTCTTCTGATGATTTTGGTGGCGGAGTATAACAAAGCTTGAATATTTTACCTCACCTGGAGCTATATTATTTTTTTTTTAGTTTGAGATTGGCATGAGTTCCTCCAGTTCAATGCAAGAAAAAAATGTCTACTGGAGAGCTCTGCATCTCCCCAGTCACCAAAATGTGCCGGGGCTGCAGTGCTGGGAAATGAGAAGCACTTCTCTTTCCCACTGTCCAGACAGTTCATGTTCATGCTGCTCTTGCTGTCACCTGGAGATACACTCACTGTCTTTCTACCCTTCTCTTGGCAGAGGAAAAGGGGACATAAAAAGGGGGAGACTGGAAGTTCTCTGTGGTGGCTTAAAGTAATTTTTAAGAGCGCATACATAATGCTGTGCTTAAATAGGTGCTGATGTATTTTGATGGGAAAAGGGGGAGAGTGGTTTCCAACGTGGGACAGCGTGAACTCTGGCATTTGGGGATTGTTGAGTGTCTATATCTGACTGTGGCATGTGGTCCACAGACACGATGCTCCTTCCTGAACAAGTGTTAAAACTCAAGGGTTAAGGAAGTGAGAAGATGATCCAAACTGAATGCAAACATTCATTTCCAGCCTGAAACACTTCCCTTCACATGCATGTTTCTGATGCACGTAACCACCCCTCTTATGCTGTATTATATCCCTATTCTGTGCCTGCCTATTAGCTCTTACGTGCTTTTGGGATACTGACACCCATCTCTACTTTGCACGTGCTGTTGACCTCTTTCACCCTTCTGCTGTGTTTCTCAGCAAGCACCTTGTCTACTTTCTCCCGTGCAAGCTGGGGGCTTCCTTGTAAATATATAATCCATCAGCTCCTTGACCTTCTTCAAACCTCTGTTTAAAACTCCACCTTTCTGTAATGCCACTGGAAACTGAGCAGTGATTAGGCTGTTTAAAATGCTGAGATCATTGTTTGTCCTGTTCAGTATGTCCTGAATTTCTTTGTCATACCTATTTCTGTTTGTTTCACCTGCCTGTTAATTTTTGGCTTATGTGTAAATGGTCAAGGTGGGGATTGTCTGCCTGTTATCTGTGCCTGCATGCACAGTACTAGAGACAGGAGGTCGGTGCATGATTTGATAGCACCATACAAATACAGAAAAATGTTCAAAGTCAGTCCCATAATAGGAGAAAACTCACAAGAAAATAATACAGTAGTAGTGACTGAATGATCCTCAGTGTTTTTCTGCTAGGGAGCATTACACTAGACTTGGCAGACATAAAGTACGTGGTAGTCTTTCTGTAATAACGTTTTGAGAATTACAAACAGATGCATCACCAACAGAAAGAAACTTTTCAGATAGAACTGTATGATGAACTGTGTTTATTGTTTTTACTGTTGTTGATGAAGATTGTTCTTTTTAGAGGGTTTGGCGGACTTTTTTCTCTTCTGCTTCCTGCTGCTTTGCATCAGTTCATTTAATTTTGCATATATGTATTTGAATATTTTGAATATCGTGTCACTTCATGCCTCTCACGGTGAGGTGGGTGGCAAAATTCCTCCTAGCTCCACAAGCATGGGTACCAGCAATTGTGCTTTTAAGTTGATTTGGGTTGCTACGCAGTGCTATTTAGTTTGAACTTAGACACCCAGGGTTCAACACTGAGAACTCATGCTGTCTGAGATACTCTAGCACTTAGGAGCATCTATGGGAGACAGACTGGACCAGCAGCTCGATGTCAGACAGGCTACAGTAGGGCATCTCCAAAGACAACAGGCATCTGTGTTTGGGCAACCTAACTGTGATCTTAACGGAGCTGAACTACGTTAAGACTCCTTGGCTATAAGAATAAGACCGTAACAAAATTGCTTTGAGGGTGTCACTAAGTGCCTATTTGATTTCCATTTCTCCCCTGAAACAACACGTACCGTGTATTTCCTTTAGATAGTAATATTTGATGTTTCTGGTGTTTCCAAGTCAAATGTTTGCAAAGGTCATCCAGATATACTTTCTGATCTGTTTTTGGTAATTCAGCTAAGCATATCTAGCACCTTGGGTAGGACGCCGTGTGGACGTTGAACCTTACTACCTGGTCTTTTATGGTCAATGGTAAATGCAGGCTTTTTTTTTTTTTTTTTCTGTGTCAAAAGCCCTTTATTTGTCAGAAGATGTCTGTAAATGACACAAATTTATCTTACTATTTGAATATAGCAGAACTCTCACCAAAATGATTCAGTTAATTTTAAGCAATTTAAACATTTTTGTAGGACTTAAAAGTTTATTTCTAAATTAAAAAAAAAAAAAAACAAAAAACACAAAAAAAACACTCCAAGGTTACCTACCAATCAATTTTAAATTTTCTTACAGATAGAAAACTTAAACACCAGAATCACAACTGCAGATTTCATCATTCCAAAGATTTCTAGGGATAGTGATTTATCTGTAAGTGCTGAACACAAAAAGTTGGCCAAACAACCCAGCTTGAGCACAAGGCCTTCTCTGAGATTGTTCATCTTCCAAAACAATTCTTGCCTAGTTTCTGTGTTAAATGGTATGTAGTAAAAGCTGACCATGAGCCTAAGATAATAGATTTTATCCAGCAAAACGTAATAGGCTTTATTCTGTTTTGTGACATTCTTGGTCTCTAAATCAAAGTAATTTATTTTCATTCAGAGAGTTATTTCATTCCTACCAGGGACCAAGGTTACTTTACTGATGCAGAATTTCCTTGCACCACTCTTGAGATGTGCTTGACTGACTTGACATACTTAGCTGTGCTGAATTATCAAAAGTCATGATAAACAAGAATGTAAAAGCCTTGCTGTTAGTAGAGACATAGGAACAAAAGGTGCAGCTGTGCTTCCAAACACCGTAGTTAATGCATCCAACTTAAAAGGTAATGGGTGCTTCATACTAGAGCACAAAAAAGAATCTTCTGTAATGTGTTGGATCTGTGGTTTATATATAACTTAACATTTGTACTTAAGGTCTTGATTTTTGCTCATTGGTACAATCAGTCTGTAAATCAGTTAGGCGAGTATGGTTTATGGGGAGAACAGCTGACATGCTGTATCAAAAAAAAAAGCAGACAGGTGTTTACTGTTCTTTTTTAGTGTAGACTCACTGTAGGAACCCAGTATTTAGAGGGCCTCAGGAGGGTGAAAGTAAAGATTTGTACGTGTGGAGTTACTCTAGCTTCCCTTTTATGGATTAAAAGAGGTTTGGGGGGAAGCTTAGTTACTGGATATTTAGCCAAGTAAAGGGATGTACCCAGACCCTGCCAAAGGTGAGCGCATTGGATTTGTGCGATGCTACAGAAGGACACATTGCTGTGAAATGAGCAGGGGAGCATTTGGTATGGTTTATGCAATGGTAGAAAACAGACAGCTTATTTTTACCCCCAACCCAACCAGTGCTGCTGCATTTCACCATCAAAACCATGCCGTATTTTCCCTGAGGAACACGTATGCTTCTTTCTTCTCACTCTGTTTTTGTCCTTCTTGAGCTCCATTTCGTGTACCTTCTTCAGAAAGCAGGACCTTTTCTCAAGTGCCACATTGCAGCCACTAAATTCCTGTCATATTTTTTTTATACATTGTTTTCCTCCACCATTCTTTCAGATATCCTGTTTTACAGTTGGCTATGAGACCTGTCTGTGTTTATAACTGATTAGTTATGAAAGTTACTGCAGAACAAGGAAAAAATAATTTGGGAGAAAGCCACTTCCCTGGAGCAGGGCACGAGCACCACGTAGGCTCCATCTGCTGAAACCAGGATCAAACTGAAGCTGGTCAGGACTGAGTCTTGTGGGGCTGCCCAGCAAACCCAGCATAGCCCCGCTTTCCTGGCTGCTGGTTAATTAGCTGTTTGTGTGGTGATTTGGATTCTTTGACTACATACAGCTGTACAAAAAGTACCAAATCAGCAGAGGTGTGTTTGTTCACAGACATTTTGTGGTTCTGTTCCCAAGACTGTCATAGAAAGCAGAAAGCTGGCTCCCTTCCCATGGGTATTTGCCCTTTCTCAGCTCCATTTTTTTTTCTTTTTTTTCAGCTGGAATATGGCAATTTTGGGTTCCCTAATACAGTTTAAGAGGAACTGGCATTACAAATTCCTTTCATAACTCCTCAGGTTATTGTGCGTGTGTGCATGCCGGGTGCACCTGCAGCAGTTTTTCTGGTGTCTGAGAACTCTTCCAGCAGTCTTCAATACAACTGTGCTTGGGAGACTTTGGTTTGAAAGGCAATGATGCCAATCTTTTTTTTCTGAAAGATGCAAGTTCTTTGCATGTGCGGTCTTTTTCATTTTTGCTTCTCATGCTCTCCTTTCTGGCTGTTCAGGTTATCAACTTTTTAGAGCTTAGACTGCTAAAAAGAAACAAGGCTCCTTGGAGCCGCTGACTAAAGAATAGCTTTGAAAACCACACCAAAATTGGTTTTGCCACTTTGCTCCTGGAGGCATGCTTAATGGAGTAGCAGCGTGCTGTTTGTGTATGCCAGTGTCAGTTCTGACAACTTAGAACCATAGAATCGCCTAGGTTGGAAGGGACCTTTCAGATCATCTAGTCCAACCATCACCCTGACACTGACAAAACCCATCACTAACCCATATTGCTAAGCACTATGTCTACCTGTCTTTTAAATGCCTTCAGGGATGGCGACTCAACCGCCTCCCTGGGCAGCCTGTTCCAATGCTTGATAACCTTTTCAGTGTAAAAATTTTTCCTAATTTCAAATCTAAACCTCCCCTGGTACAACTTGAGGCTGTTTCCTCTTGTCCTATTGCTTGTTACTTGGGAGAAGAGACTGATTCACACCTCGCTACAACCTCCTTTCAGGCAGCTGTAGCGAGTGATAAGGTCTCCCCTCAGCCTCCTTTTCTCCAGGCTAAACAACCCCAGCTCCCTCAGCCGCTCCTCATAAGACTTATTCTCCAGACCCCTCACCAGCTTGGTTGCCCTTCTCTGGACTCGCTGCAGAATCTCAATGTCTTTCTTGTAGTGAGGAGCCCAAAACTGGACACAGTACTGGAGGTGGGGCCTGACCAGTGCCGAGTATAGGGGGAAAGAGGCCAAGTGCTGTTCCAGAAAGACACAAACGAAGAGACAGACATAAGTGATCAGAAATATCAAGTTACATCTATTTATTTTTTTTTTGTATGATCTAGTCATACTTCTTGGAGTCATCTTTTTGTCCATGCTTTGGAAGTCCTAAAACTGCATGTACACATAATATCATACAAACTGTAAGCATCTATTTATTCTTGGTGTGACTGCAGATCTCTACTGTTTGCAGGAATGTTTTATGCAAAACCAGTTTTGAAATAAATGTCTTCAAAGCTATGTTCCTAGACCTTTTCCTATTTTTATTTACTCTGGGTGTGCTGCTGCAATAAAGCACCTCACCATGTGTTTTACTTTAAGCATGAGCTTAAAGTCACATGCTATGTAAGCCCCTGGCTAAAGAGGGAACACCTTCCTGATTCAGTCCTAGGGCACAGCCTGTATTTCTTGCTGGCTGAAACCAGCAGAAACTTCTGATGACATCAGCCTGCTGCCTAAAATTCAACCACACTGCCTCTGCTCCTTGAGTTTTGTTTTCATTAAAAGGCCGATCATATGCCTGTGATCATCACAGTCCGGGGGCAAGGATGGAAGTTTTCCTTGTCTGCTTTCTGCCTTCGGTCCCTGGTTGTCTGAAGTGAGCCTTCATTTCGTAAATCCTGTTGGAGAGATCTGCAGCCTTCTTCAGAAACGTTGGTGATTGCTGCACGAGGTGATATTGCCGTGCAGCTATGCCTGGGAATTGTCATGCTGGCTGGCTGTTTAAGTTGAGGCTTGATTCATGTTTCTATCTAGATGAATAACAAACCAGTCTACAGGGCTCATGGCATTCACAAATATAAAACCTAAATTAAGAGTGTCGTGAATGATTTTCTGGGTAAGGGGATGAAAGGGATTTGGCCAATTAGTGCAAAAATATAACTATACTAAAATTAAATTATTAGTAAATTTGGTGAAATTTTGCAAATAGTCTTCATTAAATAAAAATTAAGAGCTTTTTTTGTGGAAATATTACATCAGTGTTAGGTGATTCTTTCACAGGGGGTTTAGGCACAGTTGCCGAAATGGAGGAGACAGCAGTAGCTGCATCATTAGCCCTGTACTTAGGACACTGATGTGGGATGTGGGTGATTGAGGTTGCGATGTTGCCTGCAGCGTAAGTGGAAGATTAGTGTGCATCCCTCTCCAAAGCCAATGCCATAGACACAGAGTTATTCCTGTTCTCTCTTTGACACCATCAACATTTTTACCAGCAAAGTGAGACAGCAACAGAAAGGTGAAATGCAAGGAACCAAGCATACCCAGCAACCTTATGGTTATGGGTTATTTGCTGTTATTTTCTATTGTAGCAGTATGTGGATTTTAAATGGTATTTAGCAGCCCCTGGTTTTCATGGATTTTGGGATTGCTTGTGGAATAAGAGATGTGTTGCCCACGTGCTTTAAGAAACCAGAATGTGGTAGGCATTAAAAAGATGAAAAGGTATCATGTCCCCTTCCCAGCAAGGGTATAACAAATCGTGCCAAGTCCACTTGCAGATCTGGATTTCAGTTTTATTAGCATCCCTAACAGTAAAAATAAACCATTTTTTGTTGCTTAAAAAAAGTCTAATTCTATTTGTTAGATATTTTAATACAAAACCAACTTTTTCTTCCATGTGAAATCAGTTCTCTCCAGCACTTTGCTGCCCTGTTCGCAGGAAGAGGATTAGGCAGCCTTGTGATCGCCCCGCTTCCACAAACAATTCTGCCTTTTGGGGCTCTTCACCTTGATGGGTACCAGCCCAGGTTAGCCATCACAGGGACTCTGTGTTTTGGCCTTTCTTACAGTCTCATATGGATCCATGCAAAATTGTATTTATGGCTCTTTTTTAGAAGGTAGTTTAAATATTGCAAAGTGGGAGTGATAATGGAAATTATTAATATGAGCACACTTTTTTAGGATGCTTATCTCAAGTGAAGTCACTTTGAATTGACAGTTGTATACTTTTTGGCAAGAGAGAGGCCTCTTCTCTTCAGAGATTGTAAAGGGAGTAAGGTAGTGAAAGGAAATATTATACATATTTTATGGAAGGGGAAGTAAAGCATGGAGACCTACTCCTGTGCTATCAATGACTGTATTCCCTGTGTCTCCCCTAAAGAGGTCCTACTGCTTCTTTTAAAAAGTAAGAAATTGCATGTTCCTCTGACTCTGCCCAAGGAATGTAAGTAAATGCCATGTGAAGGTTACATGATTATTTTCTTGCTCAGATAATAAAATGTCACGCTGTGATAAGGACTTGTATGCATTTCCATTTGCAATGCCTGATTATTTACTGATAAAATCCTGAACAAGTCGAGTCACTCTGTTCCAGTTGCTTTCAGTAACACATGCCTTGTCAGCGCTACAGGAAAAGTCTTTTAATTCCTTCCTAAAAATATTTAGCTTCCCAAAGCAAACGGCGGCAGCTTGTACAGCCTGCCACCGACATGGCCGTCGGAGGCTTTTCCTGGGGAGGAAGGTGCCTGTCGCAGCCTCCTCCCTGCCAGGAGCCCGGGGCTGGCACGCTGGCCAGCTGTGGCATGTGCTATCTGCAGGGAGATGGTCATTGTGGAGCCTCACAGAGAGGCAGAGGTGCAAAGGTGGAATTTGGATGGGATCAGACACTTCTTAGTGATGCCTGCTGACAGGACAAGGGGCAACGGACACAAGCTGATACACAGGAAATTCCATCTCAACATGAGGGGAAAAATTCTTTACTTTGAGGGTGGCAGAGCACTGGAACAGGCTGCCCAGAGAGGCTGTGGAGCCTCCTTCTCTGGAGATACTCAAAACCCACCTGGATGCATTCCTGTGCAGTCTGCTCTGGGTCACTCTGCTTTGGCAGGAGGGTTGGACGAGGTGATCTCCAGAGGTCAGTTCCAACCCCGACCATTCTGTGATTTCTCATCTCCATTTTTTCCTCTTCATATACTGAAATTTTAGGACATCTATGAATATTCATAATAGACTAGAAATATAATTGTTACAGGACAAAGTAAACTACAGCAGGACTGGAGTCAGAAATGCACACCCTTTTCCAAGTTATTCAAATGGGCTAGTTACAAAGAAGTTAAACATTTACTCAGATTTCAGAACAATTCTCATTTGTGTCTTGGAGAATCATTGACATTTACCCGGTAGTCATTTTTGAAACTATTTTTAAAAGCTATTACAGAACCTGAGCTTTTTGTAAAAAACGAAGTTTCTTTCCATAATGGTGGCAGATGAAACTCGAAACAGGATCCAAATACAACCTAAAGACTTAAAAATGTTGGGGCCTATGCTGCCTGCCGAAATGAATGTGCTACCAACCCCTCAGCAAAACCATCACCCTCCTTTTTGCCAGGAGCACCACAGGGGCCGGGGGCTCCCCCGGGGCCGGGACCACAGGGACTGTTCCTCAGCATTTTGAGGAGCATCAGTGTTAATATTAATAGCTGATCAGTTCGCAGTATGATTTGTGCGGTATATCTATGGTTAAAATACTGTATTTTAATTAGCAATACTGTGTTTCTCATAGTTTCCCAAAGCCTGTGAATGGAAGTGAGGTGGTGGGGAGAGCAGGACGAAGAATAGCCTTGAATTTGAATTTACACTGGGGAGGGAAGGAATAGAGTTCAGCTCCCCCCACCCCCTTTTTGTCAAGCTAATGGGTATTTGCAGGTACTTGTGCCTAGTTTTTAACTGCTTTTTCAGGACACGTCTTTGCGAGTTCCCACTGGAGCTGACAGGTTTTTTATGTAATATTTTACTTGGTCATTTGAATTATTTTCTATGTGGATCAAAATATCACATACTGTTGGAGGGGAACCCCTCCTCCCCGAGTCTTTTCATCTTTCACTTTCACCTCTTGATTTAAACATCAGAATTAGGAATACCATTAGCAAATTATTTTCCCAAGCTTTCAGCGACCTACTCCCTGAAGCTGCATAAAATAGCTTATTTATTTGGGTATTTCTTATTTATTTACTTATTTGTTTACAACACAAATGACAGATGTTTTATATGTGTGTATAGGTTTTGCATTTAGATTGAAACAGCGTGGCTGTGTGTCGCAGGTTAAGTATCATATGGTGAAGTGTAAAACAGGCTGTGTCATTGAAATACCAGTTAATCTGTTTTTCCCAGACCTATAATGTGTTTGAGAATATAATGCTCTTTTGTTGAAGTAATTCCCTGTAAGAATTTAAAAAGGATATAAGATTTTTTGTCTCCATGTAGAATGTTCAGCTGGCATCCTGCCATGTTATTAAATACGGATTAGAAATAGCACTGAGGCATTTAAACATAATTCTTGTAACAGGATAAATAGCTAATAGCATTTGGTTTGCTGCTTGTGCGCTTGTGACCTGGTAATGTTCCTGTTAACACAAACACAGACGGCACGAACTCTGTAGGCAGAATTCACAGCAGAAGGAAATTCGGGTTTTGAACTAGTTGGTATAAGATTAAAGCCAGTGATCTGTAACTGGGCGGCGTTTCCCAGCTCCGGTTTTCACCTGTGTTCAGTTAAAAGGTCCTTGGTTTTCTTAGACTACTGGCAGGTTTTTGAAAATAATCTTGTATCTTAAAAATAAAGAACGGATAAGGATTAGGGGGAGTGATCTTTTTGAGGGCTGTGTATTTTTATTAATTAGCTGGCATGTTTCTGTTGTGGTTAAAATGAATTTCAGGGGGAGTGGAAGGGGGCACCTCTGCAACCATTCCCCTTTCCCTCTGCTTAAAACCTTCTCTTCTGAATAAACCACTTGAATTATTTTTTTTTTTTTACAAGCAATGGAGATTTTTTCACATCTCCCATTAAAATAAAATGGCTTCTGTTTTGGAGGAATGGCAATGATTACTGATATTACTTTGAAAAGTCTTGGTCACTGTGTGTGAGTAATACACATATAATTCATTATCAAAGTATACTAAAAAGTAAACAAATAACGATGACCGAAAGCAACGCCATTTTGAGTGAGACATAACACAAGTATAATTCATGCAATATGGCAATTACTTGTGTAGAAGAATGGTATTCCTAAATTGGGCAAGACTGGTTTAAACCCTACTAAATCGTAGATGAAGTTTTTCAGTCTTTGCTAGCCACAAGTTAATTTTCCTATTTAATTTTACATTTAATTTTACTTGCCTTGCCCCTGTTCTCCTTGCCATGCACAGTTCCTGGAAGCTTGCTTGTTGCCGTCATCTAAGTAAGCCTTGTAAAATAAGAGATAAAAAAGTAATAGTGCATAGATAATTGCAATGGGACAACGTACTATTTGTTGAAATACTTCTTCCAATCTGTTTTAGGAAAAAAGTAAGCTGTCACAAAGGGTTACTCTATTCGTGTGTTGTTGCTGGGGGCAAGGCACCTAAAAAACAGCAGAAAGGATGATTACTTTGTTTTAAAGCGTTTAGTATCTGGCCAAGAAAAGGCTGTGCGTGATTGCTGCACTGTGACCCACAGATGGAAACCTGGGAAAACGCTGAATTTTGCCCAGTTCTCCACCAGGGCTTGCTGGCCCCCTCTCTCAGTGCCCGGCTGCAGGAGATGCAGCACTGGATGCACACCGCAGGCCACTTCCCGGGTGGGCATCCCTGGGCGGCAGAAGCCTGAGGCAAAGATCTCCCCACGGAAACCTCTTTCAGCTGCCCCTCAAATGCTGGTGCTTCCACCGGAGCATCCGATTTCCCTTTCCCCCTCCCCGCAGCGCAGGCTGAGAGGATCTGCTCGTGCAAGTAGCCTCCTTCAGACAGCTCTGCTTGGGATGGCCAGGCCTTAGTACTCAAAGTCTTTATTAATTATTTAAGCAAACTATTCTTGAGCTTGCGAAGCAGTGGATTCCTGGTTGCCAATTGCTTTTGCATTATCACCACATAGTTATTGTGCTGCGGATGGCAGGTAGCTAGATGCAAGCATCCTCTATGCTTAATTAGTTGTCTTCCCACCATGAGAGACACCAATGGTTTCGTTCTGAAACCAGGCTCAACACTGTCCCAGGTTATGCTAAATACTCTAGTTACCAGAGTGGCTTTATTTGCAGACCTGGTTTAGGTAGCTGTAAGATAGCTGAGAAAATAAACCTGTAATTTGCATTTTTCCTTTATAATTTCATTTGATTTGAGGAAGTTTTTAAAGAGCGCCTGTTGACTGCCTTTAACTGCCCTGTAGAGAGCCACAGCTGTAGTTGAAAATACCTGTGACAACGTGAAGGGCCTGACCCAAGGCTAGCAACAGCAGTGTGTGTAAAATCACAGAATTGGTTTACTTTTCTCTTTTGTAAGAGTGCGTACACACATAAGTTTAATCTTTAATCTCTTTAATGTAAATAAGAGTGAATATTAGTAAAACCACAGCCTCTATAACTGAATTACCAGACACTGCTCATTTTAATTTTCACCTGCTCTCTCCTGTGTTTCGTTTGCTTTTACAGAAATATCATTTAATGGTTCGTTTATTTATAATCTTTGTCAGAACCAGAAGGGCAGGGTGCAGGCAGACCCACTGCTCAGTAGAAGTACGGGACAGAGTGTGATATCAAAATCAAAAGTAAATGGATATTTCATCTAAGTAACAGGAGTGAGTTTGGGCCTTTTGTTTCTCATTATTTATAAAGTAACTGGACAAAGGTAAAAAGTTTATTGCCACAAAGTTGCTTCTTAATAAAGGGAAATTTCTTCCTATGCATCAAAAGCATTTAATTGCTTACTAAGTAATTAAGTTAATGTCAGCAATAATTACTTACCCAGCAGACCGTGAGTAAGTAAATAATGCAATGAAAGTTAGAATAAAGGAGCCTTTCTCTGCTCTGAAATGGCTGCTGGCATGTAGGGGAGAAAGAGAACTGAAACCAAAGGAAATTACAGCTTCAGACTCCTTTTCCCTTTCTGTCATCTAGAGAGGATTAGAATTTCCAGATGTATATAGCCCCTTTAAGCTGTGACCACTGCTCACTACATAAAAACGGGGTTGAGCGAAATATCCCATAAAGAAACTCCAGCACACTGTTAATCCCTCAACATGAACTGAGGACCAAGACCGTTCAAAGAACCATTTTTAGCAAAGAGCTGTACTGAATGTATGAATTATGAAATCTAATAAATAAAATAATCATAGTAAGTTAACGCAACCACTGCATGAAAGAAAGTATAGCATTAATTTCAGAAACCTAACAATGAGAAAAGCCTTAATAATGAAATTGTTAGAAGATGTTATGAAATGCTAATAGGTGGCCCATCCAGGAGGCATAAATCTTGTCCAAGCTTCAAATGTTAAAATGTGAGGTAGCAAGGGTTTCGTTAGTTCTGCAGGTGGGAGCTCAGCCTGAGGTCACTTTTCATGCCAGAAGAGCCCATCAGCTCCAGGACAGAGCCCATCTTTTATTATCACTAATAATAGCTAGATAACTAATAATGAGATGGCCACTAATGTACAGCTGCATCATTAAAAACACAGGACATGGGTATATCTAAGTTGTCCTGTTTGTAGGTAGACTTAACCTTTAGCCTACTACTTATAATCCGTGGTCACATGAAAACCAGTTTAATGGTGTTCTGTGGTCAGTTGAAGCTGTGCAGGTGAAAAGTTAATTCCTTTTACCGCCTTGCACCTATACTCATTTTCTTTCATTCTCTTTCCCCTGGCATCTCTTTTTGGCCTAGCTTTGGCTAAAAGCCTTAATCTACCCAGGGTTTAACAAAAAGACTTCCAAAAATCCTTGGCATTTCCACATCTCTCCTACTGGTTTACATATAAGTTTTCTGGTTGTTTTTTTTTTTTTTTTAAGTTAAGAGCAGTCTTTTCATTCTGTATTTGTACAGTGCTTAATTTATGGCACCTAGATGTTACTATAAAGGTTTACATTTCCCTGTCTCCATAAGGAAAAAAGGAAGGCTGGGCTAAGAAATCCTCCTGTCTGAGAATCCCAGCCACATCTTTTCTATAGGTCTGTATTTGCACCAGTTTGGCAGCTGCTCTGTGCCCTGGTGCCTTCTGCTCCACATCTTGACAGCACTTTAAGGCCAAACTCCTAAGAAATCATCTTTGTAGCCTGTTTTGTGGATGAGCATGAACATCTGATGGGTACAAACAACTGCTGACAGGTTTCAGCAGTTGATCTGGCTCTTTGTCAAGAGGATTGGCTACGTGCATGTTGTGCCCCAGCAGTGGCCAGCCCCAGGCACCCAGAGCAACCTCCTGATGTCTGGTCCAGGCACTCAGCAACTTACACCTCTCTTCTAGTGGGAGGTGTCCCTGCCCATGGCAGGGGGGTTGGAACTAGATGATCTTTAAGGTCCCTTCCAACCCAAACCATTGTATGATTCTATGAAAGTTACCTCTCCTTAGCACCAACCTTTTGATGGCTCATAATGTTCCAGGTATGCTCATCTTTGAATCAACATCCCACCCTTTGATGGTATTGCTTTTTGCAGGTAGGAGACTTTCTCCCCATCCATTGCTGCTGCTGTTCTGCTAGATGACATTCTGGTACCATGTATGCCTATACCTTGTTGTGATGGTTATCCACAATCAGGCCAGCTGGTGGCTGAGATACCTCCAGAGCCCTCCTGTACTCCCTTAGGCCTGAGCTGCTTCGATGTCCTGGCTGTCTGAGAGGATGCTGCAGCTGCAGCCATCCTGGTTTGCGTTTGGATCCTGTAGCTGCCTCAAGACTTGTGTCCCATTGCAGCTGAGACAGTTGCCTTTTGCCGTTGCTGTGTGATGCTACTGGGCTGAGGAAAGTGTTTTTTCAGTTGCCATCCCTGGGATCCTCTCATTGCTCCTTGTATTCTGTAAGTTGGGCAGTTGTACCTGGACACGGGATGAATACTGGCTCATACTAGCATGATTCCATCCCTAGTTGTAGGCATGCATCAAACATACAGCATCAGCAGTGATTTGCTCAAGCCACTTTAAATAAAATGCCATTTTGTGCTAACTGCACTCCAGTTCTTCCTCAGAAGAGGGTAACCTCCGGCACCATTTACTTTTTTGCTGTCTGGCTAGTCATAACACATGGACTCTCTTCGTTGCCAACAGCATCCTACCCTGTCTGGTGTCTGGCTGGAGCTGGCTGTCAGAGATACCGTATCCGTCATTTATTTCCTTTTCCAAGGAATCATTCAATTATTTCAGAGTGTAAACTCTGTTTGGGATAGCTGCTGCTGTTTTGTGAGCATCATTGCCTCTATCATTGCCCCCAAGTTTGCTCCATGTGTTATTTTCCCTTGGACACATTCAGTGTCATAGAATACAAAAGCATGGCACTTGCCATTGTCTTGTCCTTGGAGTGAGGTCCATGCTGTGGGAAAAGAAACAACGGTCAGGAGGGGACCTCCCAGCAGAGAACAGGTTCAAGGGCCTGCTGAAAGGAATCAGATCTCATCTTGAGACAAAATGGTGGGTTTTTTCCTCTTGTGCTGTCACATATGCAAATACATATTGATACACTTGTTAATGGTACTGGAAACCAGATTCAAAACCTTGTTGCTGTGGTGGTTAGGAGCCTTTCTGGTTGTCAGCTAGAAACATTCATGGCCACTTTGTATTCATTTGTTTTTGTTTCAGCATCACCTGCAACTATCAGGGAAAAAATTATACTTGCACTGAGTAATCACATCTTCCCTCAGTCTTTGCTTCGCAAGCCTAAACAAGAACGGATTTTCCTGTCCTCTGTTGTATAATAGGTTCCTCATCTTCATTGTCATCTTAGTAGCACTTGTCTGAGTTTGTTTTAATCTTTCATGAAGGTGGAGGACCAGTTTTTTGCAGAGGCATCTTCAGGACCACGTACGGTGTCTTGTGCTGTGGCTTGAATGCTGCCCTGCCTCCACGGAAGTGCCAGGTTTGATGTAACCTAAGGCAACGTTGCCTATTCTCTACAGCTCCATCAGAGAGTTGGGCCAGACACACTGAGCATAACACATTCTGGTCTTTTTTTTCAGTAGTTATCTCTAGCTATAAGTAGTCTCCAAGGCTGGGATTCAGCTCACTTAAGTTAAATGAGATGCCTAAACTATGTAAGGCTATTTAGTGCTGCTCCCAGGAGAAAGCAGCACTACCAGTGGGTACATCATCCCAAGTGGGTGGGTGGGTGAGACAGACAAGATGATGAATCCTCAAGGAGTCTCTCTCTCTCTGTCTCTCTACTAACCAGAGACATGTTTTTTCTGTCTGACTCTATGTGAGGTGGGTTCCAGCTTCGGTGTGTAACATAACAGTTTGTACCCATTTTATTGTTTTTCCATTAACCCAGCACTTCTGGTTATCAGTTTGTGGGGTATTCAGTCTGTTCCAAAAAGCACTGGTGGTGCTGATGCTGTTCCTGCCCCCTGGGTTGCGGGCTCCATCTGCAGGTCAGGACCTCCAAGGCTCCCTCCTGGCCGACTGTGTGCTTTCATTTTTGTGAGGAGGAGGAAGAGAACAGGCAAGCCAACATCCCTGGTGATTTGAACCACTTCCAGCTGCCCAAGTGCTCTAGAAGACACGTGCTTTTTGGTTAATTGCATCCTGTTCTGTGCAGTGGGACTCTCTCCCTGTAGCACGTGGCGTCCATTGACCTGGATGGAGAGGACTTCACGTTTCTGTAGCAAACGCAGGATTTTCCCTCCAGGGTAGGAGCAGGTCATGGTCAAGCCAAGTGCACACAAATTGAGTTGTTGCTTCCTCCTCCAGAATTCTTTCCTGTAGTTCTGCCTGCACCTGCCTTCTGGTTTTGTGCAGCTTGCTGATCTGGGCACATACCCTTTTTAACATGTCCTCTTCCCAAAGTGCCTCAATTTGGAGGCTGGATCATTGAGATGTAAAGTCAATTGACGCTTTGCTTTGTTATTTCTCCTCCCCTACTGAGTGCACAGGACTTATAATGAAAGTCTGCTTTATGCTGACAACAAAATTAATTCCCCTTGATCCAGTGTAACTTGCTGCATTTCAGGTTGCCATTCAAGAAGCTATTTAGCAGATAAAAAACTTAAAGGACCTGTCCTTCTATTTGCAGTTGGTGAGCCAACTTGCTTGTTTAAAAGTTACAGGCATGCCTGAATGCATTGACTGATTGTGACTTGAAAGAGAGGTAGGAGAAAGGGAAGAGAGAAGAAGACATCCAGAGGCCACAGGGTCCATTTTTCAGCTGACCGTCCAGATTACTAATTTTGATTGCCCTGTATCATCTATTGCAACATGTCGACATGGTTTAGTTTGGATGGGTGGTCATGGGGATCCTTTCAGTCTTGCATTGAATGATCATAGAATCATAGAATCACTCAGGTTGGAAAAGACCCTTGGGATCACCAAGTCCAAACATCAACCCCACTCTACAAAGTTCTCCCCTACACCATATCCCCCAACACCACATCTAAAGGACTCTTAAACACATTCAGGGATGGTGACTCCACCACCTCCCTGGGCAGCCTATTCCAGTGTCTGACCACTCGTTCTGTGAAGAATTTTTTCCTAACGTCCAGTCTAAACCTACCCTGCTGCAGCTTGAAGCCATTCCCTCTTGTTCTATCGCTAATTACCTGTGAGAAGAGACCAGCACCAACCTCTCTACAATGTCCTTGAAACCACCCAAACACATGCTCGAGGAGGGGTGTATCGCGTGAGAGCTTGTGTATGATGTAGCTGAAGGCTCCAGCTGTGATGGTCCTTGCAACCCTAACTTGGTCCTTCTTATGTAGCGGGTGGTGGGTAGAGACGAGGATCATTTCTGCTGAGGTGGAAAAGGGCGATGCTTCCTACAGGGGTAGAGTTCAACATGGACACTCTTCTAATTGACGATTCAGCTACTCAATTACTAGACGCTGTTTGCATTGGAAGGAGAGCACTCAACTTTTGTCCCCAGTTGCATTTGAGTCAGCAGGAGCGGACTTCCAGCTTCATCAGGAAAAAGGGGCCTTACAAGTGACATTGTAGGAGAGAATGGTGAAAGTCAAACCACCCCTTCATTCGTTAGAGAAAACATTTTAGTATACTTGCTCCCTCCTTCCCCTGCATGCTTTTTTGTCTTAGGACCGTAAATAGAGAAAGAAGCTATTTTTAGCAGAATGCTTGTAGTTACATTTACTGTTGCCTCCTTAACCTGAAAGCTTTATTAAGGTTTAGGACACAAAGTGTGTTATTGAACTTGCGTGTTCAAAGTTGTAATCCTTTAAGTGTGTTTGGAGTTCTCTGAACCCTGTAACACTGTTCAAGACAAAAGATGGATATTATTAATATTTCTAAATATAAAATGAGGTACATTTCTTTTTAAAACTGAACTCTTTACGGTGCACTTCAATATCAAGGTGCTTATTTTGCTCTTAAAAAAGACAGAAAGAGAAGGGGAAATTAATTTTTTTAGCTGAAGGAGTGTCCAATCGCTGTTTAACACAGCTTTCTCATTGAACTTCACTGTTGTGGATGTCACACACCGCAAGAGTCTACCCTGGCAAGTACCAAAAATACAATTTATGTGCAGGAATCTCAACTACGAACCACATTTTAACTATGAATATTTCTGTTATTTGGCTGAGAAATTAAACAGCAGCTGGAAACATCTGTTTTAAGTGTTGGATATCAGCGGATAGGCAGACCTACATGGCTGTTTACAAGTATTGGAATAAAAAGTGGCAAAATTTTTACTTTGTCCATTGAAATGTATTTTAAATTACAGATGCTTCACCTTAAAACTTAGCCTGGAAGTACAATTTCAGCATCCCAAGTACTCTCAAGAGTGCCGTTAGCAAAAAGCAAGGCATCTTGCTGCAGAGGTGGCTCCAGGGGAGAACCTCTCATGATGAAGTGTGCTAATGTCGGGGGCTGCCACTGCTTATTGCTCCAAGAGCAGAAGTCAGGATTTCCATTTCCAGCCCAGTAGGTGGCATCAAAAGAGTTCTCTAAAATTCAGCGTTTGGGTGTTCCTGCCTTAGTTTTAGGCCACAAAATGAGCACAGTGGTTAGATAAAGAAAATTTCAGGTAATCTGTCTCTTCCTCACAAAAAGCTTGGTTTTAAACATGATCTGACCCAAATGACATGCCTGTGGTGCTTCTGTGCCTAGCACAGAACATCATATGTTATTAAGTGCATTATAGTTGCCCTCAGTGAATCAAAATGACTCGTAACTATATTTTTATTGCATTCATAACAGAATTGCCAATTTTGGGGTTTTTTTCAGTGTTGTGAAAAACTATGTAAAAACTATAGGAATCTGCATGAATACTGTAGCAGGCATCAAGAATGTAAAACACACTTTGTACCCTCAAGGAGTAGATGCTTTTTTTAAAAAAAATTAAAATAATGTATCTGTCATGGCACACTAACAGAACATGGTTATGTCTAGAAAACAGACGTTTTCTAGTGTCGCTGCAGTGAAGCCCATGTGCTTCTCAGAACCTATTGCCAAGGCTGAAGGAGGTCTAGTGGGAGTATGGGGGTATGGGAGCTCATGGGAGTACGGGAGTGCAGTCATACCGCTTCCCTCTCTCTTTCTGCCTGTGATCTTATAAAAATGCTCTTAAAAAAAAAATGGCTTGGGCACTTCATGGTAAGACAGAGGGATTTCCTCTCAGGGGCGAGAAGGAGGAGGGAGGCACTGGGGGCTCCTCTCCCCTTGCTCCTTGGCCATCCTGCAGCCAAGTTCAATGGCTGGTCCCGGCGGTGCCGTAGGGCAGGAAGCAGAGCTGTCGGACACGGGGGTCTTTCTTCCATTGCCACTACGTGTGCAGAGCCTGTGGTGGCTGCCCATAGCAGCTGCTGCCGTCAGGCTGGCACTGCAGGGCTTAGTTCAGGGCAAGAGTCAGTGCTAGGAATGCAGTGGGCTCAGTTAATCCATGCCAGTGCCGAACAAATGAGGCTCTGGAAGGAATTAAAGCAAAATAGCTGTTGGTCTTGAAAGTCGCACCCAGCCTTAAAGTTGCTTCCCACAGGCGGCCCAAGCTTGCGAACTCCTTGTAGTTTTTCAGGCAGTAGTTTTGAGCCGGTTGCTGTGGTTCCTGTTCTTTGACAGGAGATCAAATGCGTTGTGAAAAAGGAGAGGGGAGCTGTTGGTGTGGTATGAGAAGGAGGAGCACACAAAAAACTGCCTGATAGCCGAGGATCGAGTAAGGAAACTTGGAGGAAAGTCCCAGTTCAGCCTGAGACAGCCAGCTCAGCAGAACAGACAGGGGCAGATCCACGATGCTGGTCCCAGCTGGACGGTTCCTTGTCTCCCAGTAGGCAGCGGTTCTGCTCTACTTGCTGGATAAACTTGCCTCTTAGCCAGCATAAATATGGGAAAGGACGTAACTTAGCTCCCTCGTGTCAAATAAAGAAAATGCAATTGGAGTTCAGCTTTTGGGGAAAAAAAAAGTTATGCTCCTTGTTCTCCTTTTTATTGTAGCTTCAAAGGGATTATATAATTATATGAAAACAAATAAGAGAGTCTTCTCTGCTCGTTCTGAACTGTTTCTTCCCTGCTTAACCTTCAAAAGGAAACAGAAAGTCCAGGAAAAACAAATTCCACTCATCACGATTTTGAAGGCACAGAACATCTGAGGTCAGTAGAACCACCTTCAAAAACCTGGTTCCTAAGATGTTTGGACAGAAACGGTTACAAAACAAATTGTTACAACAGCTCCAGGGGCAGAGCAGCTCCAGCTCAGGGAGGGCCCAAACTACCGGTTTAAGAATGACACACAGCATGTGACTCCTGGGTAAAGTCACTATAATTATCCTCTTGCTCTGGATGAGGACGTGGAGGCAAGCGACCTCTTCACGGCCACTCAGAAAAGCAGAGCTGCTGAATCGAGGTAGCAGCGGCAGCTCCAGAAACTGAATATAGTTCTTTTGGGACCCTCTTTAATATCTCGTGCATAAGTTCTTGCTGCCTAGTGAAATTAGTCTAGGGCATGATGATGCTCCTACCAGTGAGTCGTGGAAAGAAGGGTGTGGAGAATTTTTCCCTTTCCCAGCATCTTTGAGTAAGACCCAGAACAACAACAACAACAAAAAAAAAGACCGAAGAAAGTGTGGAACAGTGAAAAATGAATGACAACAGGGAGTGTAGGTTAATAATCCCATTAAGTAATGGCACATGATTATGCAGAATCGTCATAAATCGATACTGTCACAATATACAATCGCTGCCTAGGGCTCTGAAGGCTCTGAATGAAAGCTTCTATGCACGGCCTGACATTTTTCTCCTCTGCAGCAATGGCTCTCTTAATTGTTTGATTAATGAACTCATTAAATCCCGGTATTACTAGAAAAAGCATATTGACCTCCTGACCGATCACAATTAAAATGTAAATGCCACTTATTCAAGACAGTGGTTAGCCATCTATTTAAGCAGCAGAAGAACTTAAAAATCAGTTCTGTGTTTTGGGGATTTGGCCCACTTCACCCACAAGAGCTGGATGTTAAGAGAATGTCGCAACAATTGCAGGTGGAGGCCAACTTGCAGCATTACCTACAATTACAGTAGCATTTGCCTGGTTATTAAGATTATAACCAGTCTGGAAACACAACCCTCCATTGAATCAACAGCAAGAGACTCCCACTGACTTCACCGGAGTTAAGATTTCACCCTGCATCATCACTAAGCCCAACAGCGAGGAAGTGTAATTAAATTCTGTGCGTGTACCAAGCACAGCTCAAAGTTACACATCCCTGAGTGCTGCTGGGGATGGAGACAAACGCAGGGAGTTTTGATCCCAGGATGCAGTGCCCGTAGCTGCACTGTCTTCCTGGGGGTGTCAATATGGGTCTTTTTGGGTTCTCTTACTGCCGCATGGTGTCCGTGCACGGTAAGGTGTCTACACAGTCTCACTTCTGTAAAAAGGCCACTCTTGCTTTGTTGGAAAGTACATTATCGTACGATGATGGCATACTTCAGCTATTGTCGTGTTGCTTGATACGCAGCTATAAAGCTATTTCAGTGTCCCAGCTCGTGATTTTTGAGTGGCTGGTGTCGTCATGGCAGACCCTCTGTTTGGAAACTTGAACAAACACCTTTGGCATGTGTCACTGATGCTTTTATGTCCAGTAGGAATTCTAGCTCCCCAGATTAGATGAGCTGAGTTAGGAGAACAGAGTTGTCTCCTGTAAGCCAAAATGCAAGCTGACGTATCTAAAGGCATTTTAGGTAGCTGCATTCACCTTGTTTTCTACAGCAGGCCACAGTACCCACGTTCCGGGCTTTCAGCGAAGGTTATAGGAAACTGTAGCATCTTTGAGCTGCCAGGTCAAACCATGTCAAGTTCTGAATCAGATTGTTTTTTAGGGTCTTGCGGGCACTTCAGACTGCTGGTCACTGTTACAGTAGGGAAAGGTTTAATCACTGCTTGTGCTATCGTGTGGGCTACTGTAATTTGCCTCCAGCTCTGAAGAACTGAAGGAAACCTGGAGGTATCCACCACCAGCCCTGGTGTGGCTAGTCTAGAGATTTGTCCTCCCTTCGCCTCTCACCCAGAGCTCAAGCCTGGGGACTAAATGGCTTTCAGCTTCCTAAAGCTCAGTGTTGTTCACCAGCTTCCCAGTTGTCCCTACTTGGATGGCTGCTGCCTCCTATACTGTAGGACCTCATCAGCCGAGGCTTTTGACTGAGTAACCCCGGAAGATCAGCCTGTTGTTCTCAGTCCAGGCACAGCAACCCAAGAGAACACGGCCCTGTCTTAGACATCGGGGTGTGCTACGCAGCCTGGACAGCATGGGCTTTTAGAATAGATTTATACTAATAAGGTGCACCAATGATTTCACAAGGAAACTGCTCAGAAGATTTCCTCCTTAGCCTGTGAGAAGGATCATGGCCACATCAGAAATGGAGAAACACCCTAGTCCCTGTGGATTCATTTTCTGCTGTAAAAGCCAAGTGCTTACCATAACCACTGGGGACAGCAAAGCTGGGCAAACACTGCAGCACTTCACGAGAGACCGTGGTACCTGCACTGCACAGAACACGGCTAAGACAGCAGTACACTGTTAATGTTGGTGGAGTCTCCATCTCTGGAGACATTCAAGACCCGCCTGGACGCGTTCCTGTGCAACCTGCTCTAAGGTGACCCTGCTCTGGCAGGGGGTTGGACTAGATGATCTCCAGAGGTCCCTTCCAACCCTATGATTCTGTGATTCTGTGATTCTGTAATGTCCCTTGTAGGCAGCATGGGAGGGGAGACAGCACAGTATGCGAAGGTCAGATGCCTTTTGGGCTTCATTGGCATGTTTAACACCATCAGAACTAGCCCATAGAAGTAGTCAAAAAGTACCAAATAAACAATCAATCATCTCAGTCGTTACAGTTGGCAGAGCATTGCTGTAATCAACGATGCTTAATCCCCTGTTCTATTCAATTCCTTGGTGTTCAAATGTTTGGGGTTTTTTTGTGAAAGGTTGCTAGCAGGCTGAGAGATATGAAGGTGAAAGGCTGAGAGGCTGTGTGTTATTTTATCCATTGCAAAATAGAAAATCAGTAGTGCTGCAGTAAATTTTCCTACCAAGTAGGTATGGACATTAAAAAGTTTGCACCTAGAAACAAGAGAGGAGGTTGCTTCTGTAACTTCTCCAAGGCTGCCAGTCCCTCCCCTTCCTCGTTGCCTATTTGTCATTCCAGTTAAGGACAAATTGGGACTCAGTGCCTGCTTCACGCCTGCCTTTGCCATGGTAACACATCTGTCCTGACCCGGGTCTCTGACTCTACCTATGGACATTTCCCCAGAAGAGCAGGCTGGGGCTGCTGCGTCCGGCTCCCTGAAATTTACTGTCACCAGGGTGATGTGGGACAAATTGAAGCAACAACTGCATTTCCTTAGCTCCGCCAGTAAAAGTTAGACAGAGCCAAAATGTTAGTATTTAATAGCCATCAGAAGATCATAATTGATCAGGAAAAGTTCACCCTGCTGTCACTCTTGATCACATAGCTGTTCTTGAGCGCAGGGCTATCTGCAAAGTTCTCTGAACGGTACACGAACCCTGCTGAGATAACTTAATTTTTCCTAGCAAAGACTGAATGAAAATATCAAATCAGTTGTAGGAACTCTTTTTTTTTTTCTGAACACTTGTTTTTTCTTTCCCCAGACCATAGCAATCTCTTACTGTAAAATTATTTCTTCACTGACTGAGGTTGATGGTTTAAATTCCTCTGTAATAAAGTCTTTAAGACACCAAAGCACAGGTTGGTACCAGGTTGAGCTGCTCTCCCCTCCGTGTCCTGCTCCAGGGGTTTCCCTGGGAGCCCGTCTCGGGTGAATAGCTGGCTGTTGGCAGCACAGCTTGTCTGAGGGCAGGGGTCTGGGATGTGGTTGTGGCAGAGAGTGAGGGACAGCTGGAAAGGAGCCGGTGGGAGCCAGCTCATCGCCAGATATATCTACCTGCCTCCTCCAGACACGGCACCTCCAAAACAACATCCCCTGACTGCTGCCTCTCCCCTGATTGCACCTCTCCCCTAGCACTGAGAGGGCCTGGGATACCCATTGCTAGCACTGAGGGGTCACAGTAACACCCTTCACCCCCTTTTTTCCTTGTGTGGTAGGTAAAACATGACGTGAGTCAGGATGAGGCAAAATGGTAGTGCCATGTATTTAGCTCTATTATAAGCACATGCTAGCAGCATTTGTTCTTATGAAATACACAGTAGTTTTCTATCTTCCTGGTGCTGTAAACTGTACGGTGCTGGAAAGCAGTGCTCTGAGTAGGAGGAAAAATACAATAGTAGCTTTTGACCAGCTTTCATTTTTGCCGCCTACAAAACAAGGCTTTTCTAACACAGCCGTCCAGCTGTTCTAGCATTTCTAAAAGTTTTCATACCCTGGCAGTGTTTAAAGCAATAGGCTGTTCTGGTTTTCATTGCCAAGAAAGCCAGCGGTTGTCGCAGCACCCGAGGCAGAAAGCAGCAGAGAGTTATCAGAGGAGAATCCTTCAAGTTGATAGGGAGAATAAGAGGGTTTATCAAGCCGCAGGAGCGTCCCTCCTCCTACGTCCCTCAAGCTCCATGGCAGAAACCTGCCTGCTCCAGTCCAGGTGCTCGTTTCCAGACATAGAGCTCTTTGTGAAGGTGAGCACTGTAAAGCTGTGCAACAGCAATGTTTGTTTATGGAGAACTTTTTACTATATTTGAGATTCATTTGATAGCGTTGAGGAAGGTGAAAGAGCAAGTAGAACTGGCTTCATTAATGTATGTTGTTTGTTTATAAGGTCTTCAAACCTTAATGAACTAACCTGTTAACTGAGGAAATGATACACCTGGTTTTTTACTTCTGTGCCCTTACATTTAATCTTGAGTTTTAAACCCCTGCTTTAGGAGAATCGTATGAAGGGCTTAAAAATTAGACCTCTGCTCTCTTCCGACAATGTTGCATGAAGCCTAACTTAACCAATAGCAACCACGCAAGATTTTGCCTTATTTTAACGAAGCCTCTTAACAAAATGCAATGCAAAGGACATGTGAGCAACACTTCTGTGGTGACATGTATAGTGAGCTGCACCTCTTGCGCTTTACATTGATACCTGATGATTTGTTTGGCCAAAAAGGAAAGACCATCATTACAAGGGCACAAGGAAAGAGAGGATATGGCCACAGTTCAGTCTTAAAAGTGGAAGCCTTGGGTCTATAACAAGGAGGGATTAGCTGGGGGATGTGGCACTTGTGCTTCATTATTCCTCAGTTCAGCAAAGCGCAGAGACAGGTGAGCTCAGCTGGAGCAAGGCTACCACCGAACTTCGCTTCTTCTCTGGGGTCCCCACAGTCGTTCAGTTTGAAATTCTTGATCATTTGATTTATGCTGTTTATTCCCTTAAGTGCTTTAGACATTACGTCTCAATTTATGCTGGTAAATCTTTCTCTATTTGTTTCCTGTGGTCATAAACTGATTTAACTTGTTTTAATCTTGCAGTGACTTAGGTAGAATTATGTTCACATAGACAAATGACGTGGAGACTATTTCCTGTGGCAGGACTGCTGTGATTTCAATTTTGTTTTCTAACTGATGGCAATATTCATTATTCATTTTAATAAAAAACGACATCTCCAAGATGACAGGATTCTTTGTCATATCTATGTGCATGTTTGGAGAAGGATATAAAGAAACTTTGCATGAAAATATGTATTAGTAGAGATGAGTAACATGCTATACGTACTCATAGCAGATCTGGGTTTTCTACTTTCCTACTGCATCTACTATCAAAAATTGCTATCATCACAGAAGTATGTATGCCTTTTTTTTTTTTTTTATTGTAGGCTGGCAGTGATGGAGAAAGTATTGGAAATTGCCCGTTCTCTCAGCGTCTCTTTATGATTCTGTGGCTAAAAGGTGTCATATTTAATGTCACAACCGTGGATTTGAAAAGGTGAGATTGTAACCGGAGTTCTCATTCGCAGAACAACTTTTCCAAAATGGTGATTTTAAAGGGTGGCTCTCTTCTGACAGATTTGAAATGCGCACCGTGGCTTGGCATTAGGTTAACAGTCTGGATGCCTGATTCCTCTTTAGGGTTCACTAGTATAAAGTGGTAAAGTAAACTCCTTTGAAGCAGTTGAGTTTTTAACCTGTTTTGCAGTAGGTCTCTCTAACTTAAGACAAAAGTTTTTGGTTTTGTTTTGTTTTTCAAGCATTTCAGAGCACATTCAGATCTGGGCTAGTGAATTCTCACACCACCAGTGCGAGGCAGCTGGCTAAGTTTTCTTTTGTAAGAAGGAGGTAGAGTGGCCTGCTATTTTAAAGGTGAAACTGTTTGTTGCAATTAACTGTAGAAACAGCAAAATTGGTTCCTGTCGCGATTAACCCCATCTCTTTCCTCCCGTCAGAAAGCCTGCTGACCTGCAGAACCTCGCCCCGGGAACAAACCCCCCCTTCATGACATTTGATGGCGAAGTGAAAACCGATGTCAATAAGATCGAGGAGTTCTTGGAAGAAAAACTAGCGCCGCCCCGGTACTGTATTCCTGGCTGCGTTTAGCCCCTCACGGCCCTTGAGGGCGGTCAGTGAGTGACCGAAACCCCTCGGTTTTGGCGGGTCAGGCCCTTGATGAGCTGCATGCGTTATAATTGCGAGGCTGGAGAGGGAAGCTGGTCTGGCCATCGTGGTGGAGCTTTCTGGGAGGGGTAACTTTGGAGTTAAACTGTGCTGAAGCCTGATGTGCTGGGGGTGTCCCCGGGGTGTCGCCGAGATGCCGGCTGTGTTCCTCCCACTGACCTCTCCTCTGCCCGCTGCCGTGCCACTGCAAGGAGGGAAATTCAAGGCATGAAACCCACCCCGCTGCGGCCAGCATGTGCAGAAACCTGCATGCCACTGCGGAAACCTGACCTCTTTTCCCCCACTTGTGTTTGTTTGAGGTTTCCTCCTTCGCATTGTACAAATAATTATGCTTACTGGGAGCAGGTAGCTGGAACAAAAGGGCAGTGGAAGCCTCCCACGCAGCAGACGTGCTGGGGCTCATTTCGAGTGGCCGGCTGGGCCCATCTTAGCACACAGGTTCCGGACTTCTTCCTCCCCACCCCAGCAGCTCTTCCCACCTCTCCCCAAACTGTCCCCGCTGTCCCACCCATGGGGAGCATTGTGTCTACCACCCATGCACCATCTCTCCCCCGGGACAGCAGTCCCCACCGTGGCGCTGCCTTCTCAAGCTGACAAACTTGACTTAAACCAGGCAAGCAGCTGTTCCCCTCCATTTTTCCCATCCTATCTGCCCCTGGCAACAACAGCTGCTGGACCAAGCGGCTGCTCTGAGCTTGCTGATGGCCAGGTGAGGAGGTTGGGAGCCTGAAGCAGCAGCTAGTGCAAGCAGGGACTTTCCTTCCTCTCCTCCTCATGGCAGGAGCCACGCTCCACGCAGCCTCACCTCCAGTGGAGGAGGCTTGTGACAGGCATTGGGCTGCCTGGGCAATGTTTGCAGCCATAAGAGTCATTTCTCATCCCCCTCAGGATAAGGAGGTCATCCACATGGTTTAACCAAGTGGTTTAAATTTGCACTTGCTAAGCGATTTTTAGCTCAGGATAGTTCCCTTTGAGAGACCTGTGTGGCCATATATTGTGAGGCTGTAGTGTAAATAATGTATGATAAATAATTAGTGGAGATGAAAATAAAGGCTACTCATATAACTTCTTTTTATTTCTTTTAACTCCTCAGGTATCCCAAACTTGCACCGAACCACCCCGAGTCTAACTCTGCAGGAAATGACGTGTTTGCAAAATTCTCTGCGTTCATAAAGAACCCAAGAAAAGATGCTAATGAAAGTATGTGCTGCAGTCCTTTCGTCAGCCCTGGTAGTTGCTGGGAGAAATTAGAGCTACACAATTCTAGCATACTGTGCTGGAGATATCCCATTTACAGCTTAGGTTAAACAGTCGTTTTCCAGAGCATACAGGCTGTGGAAATCTGTGCCTATTCACTCTCTTATTTGGGGATTCCCGAAGTTAGTTTAGGCAGATACCACTGTCAGCATGGGAGCACCAACTCCAGCTCCTTCTTGTTTGTTCAGCTCTCAAGCTCATAACGCTGCACCTTCCCAACAGCTCCTCTAAAAGCACAGCCCGCTTGAACTGAGACCTGACCTTTCTACTTCGTTTGTGCAAGCGATGAGGCCTCTAGCCCCACGGCACGTCCCTCTGGAGCAGGAGCCTCACAACTACCATGCATTAACTCCTCTCTGTCCTCCAGGTCTCGGCCCTGTTCCTCTTGCTGTTGTCTTCTCCCCTCTCCCCAGTGGCACTGGGGCACCACCAGCCTATGAGACCCCCAGCCAACCCTTGCCACCCCCTGCTGCCCCGACCCCACTCCTGTGCAAAGAGCACAGGACTCACAGGCCGGTTTCCCGTACACCCCAAAGTGGCATCCTGGTGGCTCACCGCCGTCACCCCCAGCCTTGCTGTCCTACCTGTGGGCAGGCACTTGCCCCGTGGCTCCCAAGGTGAGAGCCAATGTGAAGGCAGAGCCACTCTGCCGGGTTACTCTGCAAAAGCACACCCTGCAGAGATGTCTGAGGAGCCATTTCTGGTAACACAGCCCCAGTCTGGTTTTTCTCAGAAGCCCCTTTAGCTACTTAGGGCTCTTATCCCAGCATTAAGTTTTAGGCTTTGGATAAAGGAATTGTAGGAGTTGGCATGGCCGGCTGTCTGAGAGCTGGGTTGGTGCCAGAAGACAGGATGCAGGAGTCGCCTTTCTGCTTGGTGTCAGAGAGACCTTGGTACAGGCTTGAATGATGTTTTTATTGTCTTAACCTAGATTTGGAAAAATCTTTGCTTAAAGCCCTGAGGAAGCTGGACAACTATTTAAATAGCCCCTTGCCTGATGAAATTGATGCTTACAGCACTGAGGAGATCACTGTTTCCAGCCGGAAATTCCTGGATGGAGATGAGCTCACTTTAGCGGATTGCAACCTCCTACCAAAGCTCCATATAATCAAGGTTTGGATTTGCTTTTTAGCTTCCTGGAGAGAAGGGCAACACAGAAGCTCAAATCCTTTTCTAAAAGGCGGAGAAATCCTTTATCTATTCTGAGGCCACAGAGTAGCTGTGTAGGGACACTGAATGCTAATGCACAAGGCCATTTCATTACAGCAAAGCTAGGCTGATCCTCAAATTGGTGACTCTGGAACTTGAATATCTGGTTTCATATCTGGGCTGTGACTGCATTTGCTAAGCCTCTCACAAGTATGAAATGAGTGCTATATTCAGTGCTGTAGAGAAGTGTTTTCATTTACATTTCAGATGCAAAGTGCCACGGACCAGTAAGGCTGAATTATTTTGGCCCTGCCAATTCAAGAAGCCATCAAAAAGTGAAATTCAAACCTGTTTCTCCCACCTTTAATGCAAAATTCTTGCTTTGTTGAATATCAACACTAGGACCACTAACGCTGGCAGGGTAGCCACCACCCACTGCCTTCCAGCCAAGGCTCCCAGCCTCTTCTTGCAGGGCTGTGGAGCATCCACACACACCTAGCAGTCCTGGTGACTGAGATGTCTGGGTGTTGTCACAGCCCGTCCCTGGTCTACTCTGGAGCCAACCAGGCTCTGGAAGGGCCACACTGGAAATCCATCGGTTTTCAAACAGACAAGGTCACTTCAGAAAGTTTCCCTTTTGACTACTATTTTGCCAGAGGAAGAGTGGATGGAATTGCTTCCTGACACCTCCACAAGTGAAAACGTTCCCCAGAGATGTCGCGGTTGAACGTATTCCAGGGAGAGCAGCAAGGGAACGAGCCCTTTCCCACACCCACGCAAAGCTCAGGCACAGTGAACCCTGAGAGACAGCTGGGTCAGCAGAGCCCATACAGGGAGAATCACCTTGTGTCAGGTGAACGTCTGAAGGATGATGAAGGATGAACATCACACCATCCTTGCTGGCCAACAGGGGGGGACTGGGTATTGGGCAATAGTTGTTTTCCCTAGCCATTTTAAATTTAGTATTTTAATTCAAGTTTTCCCTTTCTGTTTCAGTGAAAGTATCCAAGTGTGGGCCAGTTTATTACTGTAAGATTATTCTGTTAATTCTGGTTTATGCTAGCTCTTTTGCTGTTGTGAGCTGCATCTCTTCCAGGTGTGGTCTACAGGCCCACATAGCTCTGCATAGCTCTAGCAGAATATTTATACCAAATAAATCCTTTTAAGTGAGATAGCTTGTTAGTTAGCTTTATTCACCCCATGTCTTCTGTTTTTCTTTTGTCTTTCCTTTTCCTTTCCCCCTGCGTTGCATATAATGACAGAATTACACATTAAAATTAAAAATGTGCATAAAGAGTAGGTTTGGGGTTTTTTTTTTTGATCATGTGTGTAATGATACTTTTCTTTTTTCTTTTAATAAAAGGTTGTTGCAAAAAAATACAGAAATTTTGATTTTCCACCTGAAATGACAGGGATTTCAAGATACTTGAACAATGCGTATGCAAGAGATGAATTTACAAACACTTGTCCTGCTGATCAAGAAATTGAGTACGCGTATTTAGATGTTGCAAAGAGAATGAAGTAAACAGAAGATGCCTCTGTTCTTTATTACTTCTGAGATTTAGATGGGCACCAGCCAAGATGGAAAAAACAAAAGCCAGGATACATTCTGCGGTGTAATTTTATGTTCTGCTATTGGCCAATCCTTCTTTTATAATGATTGTATAGCATTATTTGCTCATTCTTAAATTATATATGGTATGTTTGTGTGTCTGTACAGATGTCTGCACACATGAATGTCTGTTGTGCATTGCAAGTTAAAGGCATCAGTCAATATTAAAGCATTTGTTAATGTTAGGGAAACAGTGTAGGTCACACAATTATAGCAATATTGCAGACTAGTGACTTATGCTGAATTGCTGAATTTTGAGAAGAGATAGCCCTATTTCTAACACACATTTAACCTGTCATTATTGCTGCCTCTGATCTCTGTTTCACAGTTGTTGCCAAATTTCACAGTTACTGGGAGAGTTTCTGTTTGCTTCTCTGCAAGCCTCAGAGGGCCCCAAGCCAGCAGTTAACCCAGGAGAGAGGCCAGCTTGTAGGTGGGACCACACCTGACGTCCCAGAAGCCCTCTCCTCTGTGCTAGAGACCTGCAGGGCAGGTCAACGAAGAACGACTCCTTTTCACGTTGCGTGAATCTGCTTTGGTGTGAAAAATAAATAAATAAATAAAAATCCCTGCCTTCTCTCTCAGGGCTGCATAACCCATCAAACTTCCCTCCTGGTGCTCCCTAAGAGAGGAACACAGACTGTCACTGGCCTATGGACTGTCTTATCTGAAAATAGATATTTGACACGGGAGGAAGGAGAGATTTTGTCACTGTAGACAGAAGAAATGGGTGAACGTCTGTCCCCAGCTACTGATGTAGGATCTTTCTTGGTCATCCTTCCATGACTCTCATTTGGTTTTAGGAAAGCAAAGGGGAGGAGAGGGTCTAAGAAAGAAACAGTCCTTCTATACTTCCTTTTCCTGGTTGAGCTCCAGCATATTGGCTTTCCCAGGGCAGCTGTTAGGACTTCATTGCTGAGAGCTTCACAGCTGATAGATACCTGGTGTCTGTCAGATATCTACCAGAACATCTACCTGTCTATCTATCAGGTATCCATCAGAAACAAGGTAGACCTACCTCCTGCCTTAGGTGGGGGGGTGGATTAGATGAACCCCTCCAGCCTTGCATGAGCCTGTGTTCAAGGCAGCCAGTACTGATGAGAAACACCCTCTAGCATCAGGGAGAGCACTATTAGAGATTTATGGACTGCGACAAGTGATGTCCACAGCTGCTTTCTGCTGAGCAGGCTCTCAGCAAGCACACAGGAGTAGAGGATGCAATGCTTTAGTCATAGGGTCACCTGGAAGTTTTCTTCTGATGGATTTTGCCTGTATGTACAAAACAGATGTGAAAATGGCTACAAATAGCCTTTGTAGCACCTATATCCACAAAAAGACTGTTATAGACTAGTCACTCATCCTTGTCCATGTCAAACACATGCTTGCTTTCTAACAAAGCGTTACTTAAAGGTAATAGTCAGTGTCAGATCCGTTGTGTCTGTGATATCTTCGTCTTACAAACTACACAGTTCTGATGCAAATGTGCTATTATCACAATTATTTTTAAGCGTTGTTCGATATGCAGTTTTAGTTTGCCTTTAGAAGAAACAGACACAGTATGTTTCCCCTCCTACCCTCAATTGTGAATTCTCATATTGGGGTTGATAGCTGAGCAGTGACTCATCACATATTACTAACTCTTACTTTGTATTTTCAAATACATACATATATATATAAAATATATAAAAATGAAATCTGTATACTCTTTTCATATGCCTTACAAATTTAAATAGAAAATACACAAATTCATAAATAATTTGAACGGTGTTCTGTCTTCATTTCCTTGGCAATTTCCTGGTAAGATGCATTGCAACAGTGGCCCAGATTTTAAGAAATAAGAGGCAAAATTCAACCCAGCTTTGTTTTTGGAGGAATCACGTATGTCATGGACCTCCAGTGAGATCTTGGAAGTAATACACACTGGCGGTGCCCATTACTGCTGAATAAAAAACCAAAGGGCCAGGGCACAATCCTTGGCCACCTCGCACAAACTGTCCCACATCCACACAGGTTTGGGGCTGGCCACATTTGTAACTGTTTGGTCTTGGAGACATCCACTTGGGATGATCCAAAACAACCAGGGACTGCCCACGCTGCTTGGCAGCTCTTGGAGGAATCCAAACGCATGAGCCTGCTCCTGGCCCTCTCTTACTTCTCACCATATATACAGTTATGACTGTTAATCATCAATTAATAACAGAGAGCCTGGGTGATTCTCTGGCCCTGAGAGCATGTAGCAGTGTGTGGGTCACATCTGTACGGCTCTTTTCTACCTCCTAGAAACAGGGTGGTGTCCACGCTGGTTGTGGGGAACAGCACCTATCTCCAAATCACGCCTGAATATTGGTGAGAGCAATGCTTTTTGGCACAGGTCAGAGTATTTGTCACACAAGTCTTGAGGTTGGTGGAGACGAATGAAAATCTGCGTGTGAAAGCACTAGAAGAAACAGAGCAACAAGGGTTAAAAAAGGAACAGGCTAATTGCTATGGAGCATTGTAGAACGAAATTAATTCAAAGGACCTGACAGAAAGAAGGCAAAGAACAAACCGAAGCCTCAAGCTAAGGTACAGAGATGAGGAGGAACAGGAGGGGAGCCATAAACCATCCTGATAAAGAAAACCACACAACAGTAGAACACAGGAATTTTGCCTTTGACTTAAAGATCCTGACAGATCCCTGGGGGCATAAATGGCACATCCAGAAAAGAGTTTATTGTCATCAGCAGAGAATCCTGTGCCAGGACATCACTGGCCTGCCACCTCACACACAGACTGCTTGGGCGGGCACCTGGGTGCAGGTGAGCCATGGGACACCAAAAGCGACTAAAACACGTGCCAATTAGAATAAATATCACCCTTCTCTTCCACAAGCTCCCACATTGGCTTCCATCTCCTGGACTCACAGTAACAACCGCCCCATGGCCTGCCCCTGCCTGCTTTCCCAACCCAACCACAGCACCCGTGTTAGCACCCGGAGCCGGCTGCAGCTCAGGAGCTGGTGTGCCAGGGATCAGCAGCAGCCCATCACTCTTCGTCCTTACTGACTGAAAAGGGGAAGAGACATATCTGCCTGAAACGGCATGCTGCTTTGTGTTACGCCCGTGTTTATGGTTTATAGATACCATGAAACTTCTTTTTCCCTCCAAATCATTCATTTAACCTCCCTCACCCTGTCCTCTTTTTCCAAGACTTCATCAGAGTCACATGCCTGCACTTCCAGTACTGCCAGGTAAAGGGAAAAAAAGCCTCAGAGACTCAACAGAGGTATTTTTTTCTTACTTAAAATCTGACATTGGCTTGGAAGGATATTTGATTAAATGCTTGTGGCCACTGATAGTTTTGAAACCTAATGTTTTGTGGTTTCTTTACTTCTCTTACTCATGCAAAGGAAGTTCATGGCTCCAGCCCTCCACGATGGATCATTGGGCACACATGATGCTACCTAAACCAGCATGTTCTGGTTGGTGTTTGCATATGTCTGGCAACACAGGGAGAAGATGTGGGTAGAGAAGTCACAGAAATGACCCAGAGTATCAGAAAACTGCAGTCACTTCATTTGTCCTGGGATGGGGTGAGCTAAAGTGTCTGCGCAATTCCACAGTAAATGAATCCATATCTGCTACATATTTTGAATGTACACTAAGTGAATCTGTACCTTTTATACATTTTGAGTGTCTGAGTCTGGACCTTCTTAAAACACATTATTTTAAGAAAATACCTTTGCCCACATTTGAGTTATTCTATTTTTAAAAGACTATCAAAAGATTTTTTTTAAAACAATTTACTAGAAAACAAATTACATGAGATAGATAAAGGGAGAGAGAACGCAAGTTGTAGTGTTAATGGTATCACTGGTTGTCTGAGTGGCCTTGACATGCAGTAAGATGTAGTATCTAGACACAGATTTGTAGTGCTTGATCCTGTGTCAGGGCAGAGGTCATGTTCCGTTACTTAAAGGCATGTTTGTGGAGACAGAGCTACTGATTTCCAAATGCTTATTAGCACAGGTAGTCTTCTGTGTGGTGTTGCTTGTACAAAAAAAGTTTTTATTATATTACTATTTTAAATACAATTTTTTACATTTCCCTTTTAAACATCTATTATATGCAAGGCAAATATGGTCATACAGTTGCTTAATTAATTGCTCTTTAACCACTTGTGTAGAAAGTTTGAAGGTTTCTTTCTCAGCGTCAGTATCCTAGTCTGCAGCATGACCCATCAGCTTGAAGGTTAAACACTACTTGCGCTCAATGCAGTATTTCCAAAAGCAAGCTGAAATAAAATCCAATGCAGGGTAACTAATTGTTACCTATTTCCCCCTATGCATTCTTTTTTTTTAAATAGCTTCAAAGCAGTGAAAAGTTATACCTCATGAAAGCAAGTTACTATCCCTCATGTGTATCAACATGCTATTTGTTTGAGTATAAGCAAATATCTGAATTTCACAAGCGCTTTACAACTGGTTGGAGTTTAGTTAAAAAGCCTTTTTTTTTTCCCCCTAGGTTATTAGAAAGGTTATTTGTAAGCTGTCCAGAACCAGTAGTCAAGTGCTAAGGTGAGGCGTGCCCCTGAATGTTCAAGTCAACAGAAACTATCCACAGCGTGGTAGGGCCTTGACCAGGTTCGCAAACATCCCTCTCAACCAGCCGCCCCAAGTGTTGATACCACCCAAGTGCTGCCAGCCACCCAGATGCCCCCCATGGATCCTTAAAAGCCACCCAAAGGCTCATAGTGGTTCTGTGGACACTCACTGTGACTTTACTGACCACGCACGGGAGCTGCTGCCCTACAAACTGAGATTCCCGGTGAGAGATCCTGAATACCTGGCAGGGCTGGGAGAGCAGAGGTTTGCCCCACGGCTCACTGCTATGCTCTCCAGTCAGCAGCCTTAATCGGCACTGTATTCCTGAACTACTCGTAGTTGTCTCATGTGACAAAGATCCAAATGTAGGCCCTGCTGATGAGCTATGGGATAAATGAACCCAGTGGATCTCCTAATGCATAGCTCAGACCAGCATCCAGTTTTCCTGCACTAGCAAGCTGCAAAGAAGAGAAGAAGAAAGGTTTTTCCAGGTCTTGGCCTAAATTGGACTCATGCTGATTAAGATGTTTTTATTGATGAGCAGAATACAAACAGAAAAATCTCTTCTGGAAATGAACTACGGGAAACAAGAGTATTATTTGGAAATTTGAAAATTGTTCAACTTTTTGATTAAATCAAACCAATGAACCGAAATCAAAATAAATGTTCCTTTTCAAAAACTAAGGGCATTTGTTTTTCTTGGGTTTCTTCTTCTATCATTCCATTCCCTTTTATTTTATTTTTTTCAGTGATGAAAGGAGAAAAATGAGAGGTAGAAGTGCTAAAGAAGAAAAGAAGAACGACCACAGAATAACAAACCTTGGTTTTCAACTCAAGATTAAGACATAAAACAAAACCTAAACTAAACCTATGTCTTCTTTTGATGAAAAATATTTGAAAAGCTGCTTTCATTCAACTTCTTGTTCTTCATTTTCGGAACATTAGGATAAGTACCAAGCCACTAAAAGTTTCACTTGAGTGATGTGCAGTGAAGACAAGGGGTCTCTAGAGGTGAAAACTCTGCTGCTCCTTTGCCAACAGGAATAATCACAGAACTGATCTTCCAGTTCAACCCGTTGTAGGACACTGAAATAGTTGTAAATTGCTCCAGGTAATGAAGCCATACTCACATGAGAAGCTACAGGGAGTCGGACCTTATACAGGTTGCAAAGAGGATGCTGCATCTCAGATCCCTCTGGCACAACGTGCAGGCTCTGTGTGCCTTGCACGTAACTGTACTGGAGCAGATAGAGTGTTACAAGCACCTCTGTGCCTAAGGATGCCTGAGCTAACAGGCTGCAAGGTGATGAGGATGCGTCCATACAGTTAGAGTATTCATTATAATACCTCGTGACGTGGATAGAAAGTCCTACCATTGCATCAGTACAAGTCTACCTGAAGGTTGCTCCTCTGCTGGTACCAGCACACCCTCCTCTGATAGCGCTCACATCACTGTGGATGTAATTCGAGCTAAACTGAAGGCCTCTCCCCACCTCCTCCCTCCCTCTCCCATCTCATTCAAGATAAAGCTTGTGCCTTGGGAAATGTGGTAGCAAAGGCACACCCAGACAACCGCATGAATGAACTGATAAAACAGGCAGCCTGCTGAACCACAGCGGCTGCAGAGGTGAGAGCAGCTGTAGCAGCTAACCATGTTCCTGCATCCTCATGAAGGCAGTCACCTTGGCTCTGCAGGCTTGTGCGACAGCACTCTAACCCGGGTCACCTGTCCAAAGTGCCTAAGTTACCCTGCTTCTCTTCACCAAGATGATGCTCTGTACAGGTTAGAGCACGCTGCTTCACAGTGGAGTGGGGGGTATCTGCAATAGCCTGCTTGTATCAGGGAGACACACCCCTAACACCACAGCAAGGTGGTTGTCACCAAGTTAAGAGTTGTTTCTCGATAAATGTGGGAAGGCACTGGAATGCTTCAGTCTCCATCCTCCTTTTCCTTACTCAAAGGGTGGGTTTCTTGCCCCTGGCATAAGCAGCATACAGTCTCTACCCAGGGCGTGCAAAGAAACTGCTCACTCAGCTCTCATGCCAGCTGGGGCTGGGTGCACACCTTGAGCTAGAAGCTCTCCCAGGGCCCACAGAGATATAGATCAGAGGGGACGCAAATTCAGTTGGCCCTACAGTGTGATAAGCAAGCGAGGTGAATGGCTCATGTTGTGCTTAAACCCCACTGTAAGAGGGGCAAGAATAAGGAGATGTCACCCAAGGGCAGCTTTGGGCAGGACTGCGGGTGTCATTGCATGTTTGGAGTTGGTTCTGCATTCAGCGGGCAGAAAGAGGCACCAAGATGTAACAAGCTCCAAAACATTACTCTGCCCACTTTAATTTATACAATTGGTTTTTTGCTTGCTACTTGGCTTTTTAAATCTTCCAGTACATCAAACAAGTGTCATACAATGTTGAAGTGCTGTTAAAATGAAGTACATCTACCATTATCAGTCTTCTCATCTGCAAGAATCATAAATTAGACCTTTGGAAGCATGAACTGACTAAATGTTCCCTCTTCTGGTTTGCCTGCTTTTCTGTACTAGCGGAAGGCTAGTACAGAATAATTAACTGCAAATCATAAAAAAGAAAAAGGTGACTTGGGATTCTCACTCCCATTCAGGGCTATGAATTGCTAGTTAGGTACTGATTTATGTATCTACTGGGAATATAAATCCAAAGCACAGGAACTAGAATGGACAAGAAGAAAAGAGCGAAGTAGAAAAAAGGAAGATGAAAGAACAAAAAATTTTAAAAAGAGGAAAGCAGAAAGAAGGGAAGGGAGAGGTTCTTTCTGAGTAATAGGCAGTGTTTGTACTGCATGTACCTGGTATAAACAATGTTTTATACACACGTGCACACAGAGTGCCTTTAAGGTTTTGACCTCCTTCACTCAGTCAGAATGCAAACTCCATCTACCCATCTTTCTCTCTGAAGAATATGCCTATAAGTGTTCAGGAACAATACTTTACTTCGTAAGAAATTACATGACCAAAATAGGAGTGGGAGAACTTGTAAATGGAACACCCTTCTTCTCCCCTGATTTAAGAACTCGGCATTAAATTATATTATAAAATTTAATGGGGGATCAGTCAAAATCATTCATCTGGATTAAAAACAACATCTCATTTGTAAAGTTGACATTTTAAAAAGTTTGAAAGCCAGTTAAAAACAAGATGTCTTTTAAAAAATAATCCCAAAAGATTTCATGCCAAAAAAAATGTTGAAACAATTTCTAGCCAGCTTCCTATCTCACCCCTACTGCCGTAGTGTTTGAATGCCTCAGAAGTATACTCACACCCACAACACCCTTGTCACAAAAGGTAAGCTGTTATTCTCATTTAATACCCACAGGACTGAAGGAGATACAAAGAAAATGTTTCTGGTCCAGAGACATGAGGCAAACTGTGGTGAAGTGAGGTCTCTTACACACCAGCTCCAACCACCTGAGAGCTTTCCTGAGAGACTCTGTTGCACGTACATGGGGAGCTGTGCATCTGTTCGCTTTGGCAATATGAGGTCAGATCTGATTCAACTTGATAACGGCTAAAATGTTTAGTCTCTGGTTACTGTTCAAAGATTTTCACGGCCCAGATAGATAGATTCCTCTTTGTTGTGGGCCTCATCAACACTTGGCATGATTAGTATGAACCCAGAGTTTGGATGGCTCTAGAGACTTAACCGATGTCTCACCTGTGGATATATGTTAGAGGAAAGTGTTTCAGCGCAAAACCTATGGTTTACACTAGACATTTTTTTAGCCAGAGACTTCTACCACTTTCTACAACCCTAGCCTAGCTACCAAAGTGACCCATTAACTAGCTAGACAAGGTACAGCATCACTCTCTTAAGTCTCACCTCTCTTAATTTTCCAGGAGGTTGGCAGTGAAGGCTTCCAGAAGTTCTTCCCATGTAAAGGACTTATTTCCAGGAGGTCCATGCTCAGTTCAGATGGAAGATCAGATGGACCTTCATTTACACCTTCCTGTCCAAAACAATACACATGTAGGGCAATGTCAGTGCGGAAGCCTCTAGAAACTGAGAACACTGGCAATCCAGGAAACACAAAACACAGCGTTGCTTACTTTACTGAATAATGATGACAGTTACATGGGTATTAGACAACAACTAGAGTAACAAGTAAAAGAAAACACAGAGAGGTCTGTTCTCACCGTTTCAACTTTCTTTCCATACGTCTTGCAGTAAGCTGAAATGCAAAAAGGGAACACAGTTACAAGCTGTTCTGGAAGATGATGATTCTGCTTCCTGCACACTTCAGCATGATCCGTCATTTATCAAGACGCATCCATGAGGAAAATTAGCAGAGCTGGCTCTTCCCACAGCTTGGCTTTCTCTAAGTGTAGCATTACCATGTGTCCCTCAAAGGTCAGCTTCACCTCCAGCATCACTTCCATCCCTGATTAGGGTACGAACAACTGAGTTGTTGAGAATTCCAAAGTGGATAGGAGATGCTTTGACTTCTTGACAGTACAATGAACATTTTACTACTTGTATGATGGTTAAGACTGACAGAGATCTTAGTAATTGGATGCTTTTTGGAGATTCACATCGCCATTGTGGCTCAGATAGGAGACAGATTTGACCCTGAAAACTCTCTTCTTGAAAAAGTGCTCAAACCACTAGCTACTGCTACACCCAAGCACTAAAAGTCCTCATGTTTTTTAAGCAACAGGAACGCCAGGTCTGTAAGAGCCTAAGTACAGATAAGGTGCTAAAACTTGAGACTGGGACTCTCATTGCCCTGAGACACCAGCCCAGAAGGCTTATTTTCAGTTTGAGCTTATGTAGGTATCTCCCTGCTCAGGTAAGTTTCCAAGCATGCACCTTTTTGCAGGCATTACGAAGAATCTGAGCCCTAACTCAGGAGCAGTAGGAAACAGGGTAGCCATGAGAAAGCCACCGAAGTGCGTACATATATTTGAGGATCTCAGTCAATGCCTCTGCTTGTGGAGAGTGGACCTAAGAAGACCAATATGAGGTGTGTGCTGGGTGAATGCATCCCTACTCCTGCTCTGCACAGAGAAACACGGCCCCCCAGGTCTGGGTTAGCCAGTGCAGTGGATGAACACTGCCTTGCTCCTTTCAGCCAGAACCAGCAAGATAAGCAACAGACCACAAAAGACTGAAGAAAACCAAAATCAGGCATACAGAGGCAAATTTATGTTTAGAGCCTTAAACCCCTTCTTAAGGGATGTCACAATCGTCTAGACACAATGTTATGCACAAAGGACAATGCCTTTAAATGACAGACAGAGGGTAAAAATAATGTCTGCTAGAAAAAATATCTAGCAAAGCCAGTGTAAGCAGTCCCAGAACACATCTACTTGTTGCTGGTTGGGTGGAGAGAGCTCAGACTTGGAAACCTCAATGGTCCATGCTATACATGTGTGCCTAGGAGAGCGATGAGGATATTTCCAGATCCAACACATGCTTGATATGTTTGAGATTTCAAATTCCAAAGGCACTGAGAGAGAATAATATTCAGTTTCAGTGCCACGCAGCACCTGCTGAGTTACTCTCATGCAGCAGTTTCAGGTGGTGCTCGCTGTTTAGGCACACTCCAGGCTCTACAGAAACTGCACAATTTCAAACAAGATGCTTGGCTTCTACAGCAAAGTTAGTTCGATGAGAACACTTTTAGGCAAATCCTCAAGGAAACCTGGGGGTGAAGAAAATTCCAGTTTAGAAGATGGTTATAACTTTCCTTTTCTCTGAGGATGACTCAAAGGGGATCAAAGCTGGAAAGAGGAAGCAAAGAATATAATAGTATATAACCAACTTTTCAAATTCACTAGACAGTGGAGTGTACTCGCTATTTACTCACCAGTGCATCATGTGTGTGTAAACAGCCTGCGCAGTGAGCACATGATGGACCAATTCCACAAACAATATTGCTCAAAATGCAGCTTTTGAAACAATGTAGATGCACCTATCAGAAAACTGCCCACGGTATATACTCCAAAGCAAATACTAAATCCACAGGCAATTAACTGAAAGTAGAGTTGGGGCGGGGCAGTGGGTAACTCTATTCTGTATTCTATTATTGGGTAACTTGTATTTACTGCTACAGTAAAACCTCACCCATTTTTTCCACTTATGCGAAAGCTGCCTTTCAAGATACACATGGTGGTCTTGAGTCTCCAGGAAAGCAGTTCTGTGCTGTGATGGGATCTTTGAAATTGTCCTGGTACAGAAATACCGAGGTCGGATGACCAGGGTCACACAAGCATAAACCCAGATTGATTCAGGCAGAGCTGCCCACTCACGATGAACCACCTCTGTTGGAAAACCCTGCTGGGCACTGTGACAGCTCTGGCAGTGACAAGGATGACCACAGTCTAATTGAGCTGACTGCAGAGCGAACAGGCTTTTTAGATGCCTACAGACAAGGCATAAAATTCAAACAAAACTCTCTTGTGCTGAGACATCTACCAAATTTGACCTTAGAAAGCTGTAAATCTCTCTCTTTTTGGTTTGGGTTTAGCTGGGTGGTTTTATTGTGCAGAATTTGTATTGTTTATGGACTACCTAGAATTGCGCAGAATTTGTATTGTTTATGGACAGGCTGAGAGAGCTGGGGTTGTTCAGCCTGGAGAAAAGAAGGCTCCAGGGAGACCTTATAGCAGCCTTCCAGGACCTAAAGGGGGCCTACAGGAAAGCTGGGGAGGGGCTGTTTGCAAGGGCATGTAGCAATAGGACGAGGGGCAATGGTTATAAACTAGAGCAGGGTAGGTTTAGATTAGACATTAGGAAGAAGTTCTTTACAATGAGGGTGGGTGAGGCACTGGAACAGGTTGCCCAGAGAGGTGGTGGAGCCCCCATCCCTGGAGACGTTCAAGGCCAGGCTTGATGAGGCTCTGAGCAACCTGATCTAGTTGAAGATGTCCCTGCTTACTGCAGGGGGGTTGGACTAGATGACCTTTAAAGGTCCCTTCCAACCCAACACATTCTGTGATTCTATGATACCAAAATTTAATGCAGGAAGTTCATGCCATGGCTTGGAGCAGCATTTAATGCTCACAGGCTTACATCCTTCATTGAAACATGTCCAGTGAATAACAAGTTTAACATAAATCCTGTTCTTTGTTTCCATTTGCACACTTTCAGCTCTCATTAAGTTGAAATGGATTCCCTGTCACTTTGTGGAAAAGTTTTACGAGAGGACTATGGAAGAATATCGAACCTGCGCTAAGTTTATAACTGAAGTGAGATCCTTGTTTACCCAGGCAGATGGTAAATCTGACATACTAGAATATAGTTAGGAAGCTCTCATTTACAGCACGATACTATGGTGTACATGAATCAGGTTATACAGCATTCACCACCTGAAGCTGGAACATGACCTACAAATCTTAGTAAAAGAAATTTTGCAGCCTCTTCTCAGATTTGAAAGCAAAAGATCACTGGTCCAAACAGAAGTCAATGGAAATTCTGTGGCTTGTGGGTTTGTTTCTTGTTTAAACTTCTCTACCTCCCTGAGTGTGTTTTTGCTTCCAGTTATACTGAAACATGACCTCTGCCCTGCAGATATGATCATTATCTCTTCAGTATTTGACTCATGCTGTATCACCAGTGCTGAATGACATGGCAAGTTGTACTACAAGTAAAACATACAGAACTAACGTTAATGAATGAGGTGCCCTTAAACTACTCAAAAAACACCTGCAATGACACATTGCTCGCAGTAAAGTTTTTCACAGCTTGTTCTCCTTTCCATTTTTGGATTTCGTTATAGAGCAGTATCTCCAACACTCTGAAAACTTGCATGCCTGTAAGACCTTCTAGTGGGGACGATTTTCCAGTTTCACCTCTCCTTCCCAAAAAAATCTTCCCATAACACACAGACAAACATACAGCTACCCCTTCCTTAGAAAAGCACATTTAAAAACAACAGTCAAGGAAATAAGGAAGAGCCTTACCCCATTCGAAAAGGTACCTGGCACTTTTTGTTAGCCAGCCCTTACATACTTCATAGAAAAAGGCATATACAGAATCAGCCATATACACCACCTTGGCTCTACAAAACAAGTAGCGGATTTGCAAATTTCCACACCAGTTACTTTTTGGCAGTCACCTTTGATTCCACCGATTCTAGGGTCTGCTGTGGGAATGGCACTTTTTTGTGCTTCATCAAACAATGACAAAAATTTCAGGATCCTTTCTTGTTGATCTGCTACAGGGATCTCCAATGACATCTGCCTCTGAGCTTGGTTGGGGTGAAAAAAAAAAGAAGCGTTATGATCTTCTTCAATATCACGTGTAAAACTCTATCTACGGTTTGGTTGGATTCACACCTAATTTTTCTTCTTAGATATGTTTACCTCAAAAAGGTAGCCTTGCGCTTACAGAAAATGCAGATCTCTAGTACAGTTCAGCTCAATGATAGAGTTTGCTGTGAAGTACACAGCTTTAATACACAAAATAATAACGAATTCTTAAATAACAATAAAAAATAAATATAAGTAGATAATTATATTATTCAAGTATAATAAATAACTACATCATTTAATTTAAAGAATAATATTAAATAATAAAAAGGATTTATTAAAAGGAATTCAACATCTTCAGCAAGCCAGTTTCTTCAGCGGGGCTATGAGAGTAACTCCACCTGAGAATATATTGCTTTGCATCTTAGTAATCCCTACCATAATACAAAAATCTTCTCTTCATTCTTTTTACTTACATCTGTCCACTCGTGTTCCAACCAGCCCACTTAACAATTACACCCGTAACAGGAGACTGGTATCCTACTGAGACATACCACAGGACAGCACTGGGATCCTGCACTACAGCAGACCTTACCTGTAGGATGCTGTGGTTTTGCAGACACGACTGGAGAAGCAGCTGCTAGAAAACCATTTGAAATAACCGCAGCGATAAGAATATTAGCCAACACGCTGGTTGCCATTGTGGTCAAACAGGATCTTCTGGGTGCCGGAGCCTCTATCGACAAAGCTTGTCAAAACTCCTTCATGCACAGCTTCTCTCTGGTTGAACGAACCATCCCATCTCCTGCCTTATAAATCCTTGGCCTTTCTTCATTACCCAGAGAACAAATTCCATGTGCGATTTCACTTTAGCGAACTGCATTTTGACATTTGGCGACAAGTCTTTTGCTGTTTTCTGGGGTTTGCTTTGTGCCACTCTAATAATAAAGTCGCCAACGTCAGAAGCCTTTTCTCTGCCCGAGCAAACACATTAACTGAGTGCTATCACTGCTTGAACAGGAGAATCTCAAGTGCGTGTGCAAACTTTGGGATTGAAGCGCAGTCACTGCTAACCGCAGCGCAGAGGCGATCGCCCGGATTCACATTGTCAAGGCGCAGAGAAGAAATGGGGCCACGACTTCAGGAGACAAGATTTCAAACACGGCGGTGACGCCAGCTGTCAGCACAGCAAACAGTGAGGAACTGAATAAATACCAAAGCCTCCAAACTCCGTCATGTGCTCACAGGGACTAAATAAAAATGTGAGAGAGGGGTGAAACCAGCCTGGATGAATCTGTCACATGCAAGGCTAAATCACTCCACTGCTGGCAGCCAAAGGTGGAGTGGGAGTGATATACCACTGGTTCAAGGGCTTGCCTCAGCTTGCAGGGAGTGATAGACAAGGGCTTTCCTCCTGTGTGCCAGAGGCATTTGGCACTGGAGAAAAGGCTACAAAGGGCATTGTCAGTAGCAGAATGGTAGCTGAACTTCGCAGTACACCCTGGGCTGTACTTCCCCAGCATCCAGGCAGTGTAACATGGCGAAAAAGAGTCCCAGAACCACACTGAAGAGAGAGAAGCAGCTTGGAGTGAGCGCTGCCATTTGACTGAGCAAAAGGCTGCCTTTTGGTCCTGGCACAGGGCTGCGCTGCCCATCACAACGCAGTATGTAGCTGACTCCATATGCACACTTACGGGGTTCCCTCACTGACTAATGGGGCCTCTCTGCTTCACAAACCACAGCTTTCCTGCAGGGAAAGCATTGCTGAGGCTCAGGGAAAGAAGTATGGAATCCAAGCGAGGTTCCTCAAGCACAGCGAGAGGGCCGAGAGCAGTGCTGGGAAGAAAGCGCAACTCTCTTCTCCCCTACCTTCACCACAAAATTGTTGTTTTTTTTTTTCCCAGCACATGTAAAATGTGTTGCAAGTGCACCGCTGGGGGAGAGGATTGGTCTTCTTACTGAATGAGAAAATACTAAGCCATTCGGAAAGGATGCACTTGACCTAATGCTCCCTCAGGAGGATACCTGGTAGCTTCAGTCTGAAGAACTCCCCCAGCCCAACACCTCCTCACCCCAAATTCATTCATACCGAGTAAATAGCACCCTATCTGACCCTGTGTTTCTCCAAATGCTTCCCGTGGCTATTTTGTCAGACTTTTGCTGGTCGCTTGTGACTGATCTCAGGTAAGCTGACGATTCAGCATGACACTGCCTCCTGTTTGTTGGCAGTTTCTTGAAACCAAAGCTTGGGCAAGCGGTCAGAGCTGAGTACAGACAGATTTTTGCTGTGCTTTTGGCTAAGGAAACCACAAGAAAGAGACTAGTGAATTGTTTTGAAAGGATCATTTTGACAGAAGCTGAAGCTGCTGTTTGAGGCCTTGGGCAGGGAAGGGCCAGATAAACTTCATTTACTTGTATAACCCTTTTTCTGGGACTTGACTGGCAACAAGGGCTGAGTTCAAATCCCAGGGGTCACTTCTAAACCCAGATGCCCATCCAGAAGCTTGGGAAAATGAAAACTAAACTTTCTGGTGCTCAGCAAGCTAATTTCCTTCATTTGCAAACATGACTCAGTTGACTTAATATAACTATGTTTTATTTATGGAAGAAAAAGAAAGGTAGATAAACAATATAGCAGACAATATTTAACTCCTGGTATATTACTATTTGACAGTCGTCTGTTTTGGGGAAGCTGGTTAGCTCAGCTCTCAGTTGCTTCCCTACCTCCTGCAGCAACGTCCCACTTCCAGCTTGGGCCGGTCAAATCTTGCTGAGCAGCAAGGTCTGATTCAGGCTGTGGGCTCCTTTGCCATTCCCTCTCGCCAGTCCTCACTCTCCAAGCTAGTGTTAGAGACAATTTCTGGTTTTCCAGCTCTTCAGCAAGACTGCATGCAACATCTCAGATTACCCCCAGTCCTGTGCATTCAGGAAACCCTTCACCCAGTTCTCGTCTCTCTCTTTGGAGAAGACTCTAAACAGATCCTGCCTCATTCTACCCTTTAAAGAAAATTTTTAATCAAAGCCTTTTTCTTTTGCCTCTCTGCCATTTTGGTTTTAGTTTGTTGTTTTATTCTTTTTTTGAGGCTATAACTTTAGCATTCCAGTTCTGGATTCTATTGCCCTGGTGAGGGTGACCAACTCACCCCAGGGACACTGAGGTGTAGCTCCTTGGCCCAGACTTCTATCCCTGGTTACAATTACACACATTCCTCCACTTAATTATGCTCCTCTTTTCACCAGAAATGCCTCCCAAACATAATAAAGCAATATATGCAAAGTAAACATGTCTCTGGCCTGCCCACCGATTCCTTTCATTTATCTCCCCTCTTCTCTACCAGAAGTCAATGGAGTTCTCTCTATTTTTTTTGCATTTCCTTGGGGTGGTGAGACCACTGCACTCTCTTTTAGGCTGCTTGTTAAAGCAAGGCTGACAATTGTCAAAGGAAAAAAATAGATCTCCTGACAATGCATTTGCAAACAGGACTGCACAGCCAGGGGCCATTTTCACTGCTGGGCAGATAGCTCAGGTCAGCAGCATTTCCATGTAGAAACCTCAGCATTTCTGGAACCGCCTGAAGAAGAAGCTGCCCAGGCCTGTAACTTGTATGGCTCTGGCCAGTAGTAAGAGTTGCTTCTAGTTATTACGCAGCTGTCTGAACTCACAGTGCTTAAAATTATGGTTCGTGTGTATCTTACTCCCAGGACAGCAATGAAAATACACGCATTAATGATTCCGAGAAACCGAGTTTACTATATATTGAAGTCAGGCATATCTAAGTGAAAGAGAGAAGGAATTTCAGTATGTAGTAGGTATGTAAATCTCTGCCTGTTAATTTTTTTTTTCTACCATAAAGAAATATATTGTCCTGTGAAAACATGTGGAATTGAGAAAATGCACTTGTTTTATGCTTTACCGTACAGCTTCTTTTTCAAGGCCTGGACCAAGCCAAAGAACATATAACGGCTTTGTTACACCCACAATTAGTCAGACTACATCTGTGTTTGGAACTGGTTAGTGTTAAAAGTTAAGCATGGCAATGAAACAAAGCATCCCAGCTCAATGCTACCAAAAGAAATGGAGTCTACCTTATGGTACTGGCTGGCAGGGTACCGGCACGCTGCTTTGGAAGATTGGGTCTGTACCAGGGTTTCAGACAAGGGACATAAGGGATTCAATAAGAAACCCCACAGGTTTTTTAAACTTCTTCTCTAGACACCCTGCCAGGTCACCCAGAAAGAGAAGTAGTAAGTCCTGCCTTTCTTTAGCACAATGTTTATCAGAAACCACACTGATGGCTAGCTCTGGGCATATACTTCAAACTAAAAGGCAAAGTAAAGGATCTTCAGAAATTGGGTGGGAAGATCTCAGAGGGCTTGTTTTACGTAGGTTCTTCCGCGTACTACAGGCTAAGCTCATGGGTCTTTCCACTGTGATCCATAAATATTAAAACATAATTCGGGACATTTGAGTATACCTACATTTCCTACTATAACCTGCCAAAACCACGTTGTATTAAGATCACAACTTTCGTTACAATGTTACGATTCTCACTGCATAGCTCTATTAACTTCTTCAGGACTTAATAAATCTTCTTTTAAATTGAATTTTATCCCTTAATGCTTGATGACTCCGGAGACAAGCAAGCTCCTGAGAAGAACCTGGTCAACAGCAGTAGCAGCTTCCCTCACTCAGTACTGTTACTCTGCCTCAGAAGGGCTGGCACAAGTTATGAACAGTTTAACTTCCACATTTGCTGAGCCCTTGACCTCCCTGCAGAAGCTATCAACAGCAGAGCTTGTTAGTGCAAATTGTAGTGCATTTTCAATGAAAAAAAACGCATCCCTACGAGGAAAGGTAACTGGTCTTGGATGCAAATGTCTCTTGTTGATGTAAGATGTTGTTTGCGAGACTTTTTAAATTATTCGTTGTGATTTTTGTTATTCAGGGTGCCTTTGAGGGACCAGCAAGGGCCAGACGATCCTCAAGCAACAGGGAGCCAGGAGAAAAGGGTGAATGAGTGCAGGTGGTGCCCTCACTGACACACACCATCCTGCAGGGTCTGAAAGCAGCGGGCAGAGGCAGGGGCTGGTAGCAGGGTCCACTGACAGCCTCCAACACAGCAAGGGAGTGAGCCACAGCAAGGATCAATACAGGGCCAGCAGAGGGGCTAGAGACGAGCACAGCTGGGGCAGGACTGGGAGCCCAGGCTAGGACTGAAATAGGGCTCCTGGCCCATGATCAAGGCCCAGGAGAGGCTGGGGAGGGACACTCAATGCCTGACAGTATGAAAATCAGAATTTCTGATTTTGATCAGCAAAATAATCTGTTCTTCTTTTGGGAATGCTCATCAGAAATAAATATTGTCACTGAGTCTCTCCCTTTGTTTAGCCTCTTTCTTAGAGATACAACCCAGCCTATGTGTTTGAACTTGTAGAATGGGCTATGGGATACATTCAGATCTAGGCTGAAGTTTTAACAAAAAAGACTGCTTGCCAAATTGTTTTGGCACCTGACATAAAAACCACCTGACATTTACAGGTCCTGCCAC
>VYZM01023824.1:40388-87824 GCA_013398915.1 Dromas ardeola | reverse complement strand
TCGGGGACCGTGAGGGCGGCGGTGAGGCCACCTCAGCGGGGCCGGAGCGGCCTTGCGGCGCTGCCGGGGAGGCGGGAAGCCCGCCCCGAAACCCCGGGGTGCCAACTCAGGCCCGTGTCCTTGATGGGCCTCCGGGGAGCAGGGGCTTTGCTCTGGCAGGACAGCTCGGGCTGGGCTCTGACACACCATTTCACTTGCCAGAGCCTCTCGAAACCAGCCCGAACGAGAAGCAGCCACGCCGTTCCCCACGTTCTGGGGGACGCACCATGATAAAACCGCCTCTGTAACTAACCGGAGGCACTCTGAGCTGTGAGGGACCGTCTTCTTTCAAAGCAGCTTCCCTGCCGCGAAAGGCGGGCATCGCCACTCCGCAGCTCGTGAAGCTTAGAAGGACCCACCACAAGTCTCTGACCCGAACATTTTTAGCACAGGCCATCCGCACAGTTTGTGTTTAACATCGCATCGAGAGGCCAAATGGGTGTGGTAGCAGCTGAGATTTTTATGTTCCCAGGGCCCATGTCCATGACAGTCACGGCCTCCGCCTCCTTCCCCCGTTAAGTCCCTCTACTCACCAACAGGGAAAAATAATTCCTTCTTCCATCCACCCTGGCCCAGCCATTCTCCAGGAAGACCTGAGTCAGATGTTTGGTACCTAAACCAAATACCTGAGGAAGGTGGGGAAGAAGGAGACAATTGCTGGAGGGAGACACACAGTTACTAAACCAGCCTAATGTAAACAAGATCTAAAGCAAGAGTTCAAAGTTATTAAAACTAGGGGAAAATGCCAAAGAAGGAAATTCTTCTCTGTTCAGTCACCCAGCCCCATAGCCAATGAAACCTGCTTCACTATTCCTGAAAGATGATTTATGAGCATGTTTTTAGACTGCAGACAACAATAACAACAACCTCCTCTCCATGGACCTTTTCATCAGTGGAGCTAAAAGTGCTTCTCAAAGAAGGTCAGTGTCACTACCCATTTGCAGATGAGGAAACTGAGACACACTTGCTACAGCCATCAGCAAGTGAAGAAGCTGGGGACAGATCCTTAGTTAAGTACCTTCTGTGCGTGCAAACATAAGTCTAAATTTACAAACGGTGCCCAAGATGGGGAACATCTTCCTGCAGCATAAGGGGCTTAACCCCTCATCATGCTCTCAGGTGTCTGTACAGCCCATGGACTCACCTGAAAGAGAGACACAACTGATGAGACCACACAGGGGTGGATACGAGCCAGAGGTGATGGAAAAGCACAGTTGAGCTGGACAAATGGAAAGAGAGATGTTCTGAGGGACAGGAAAGGGGGAAAAGTACAGGAATAGCTGCATTTAATGTAACATCATAACAACTGGCAAGAAGATAAGCAACTTGTGGGAGCCGTGTTAGTTTCTAATGGTGTGTTATTACCAGCAGCTGAGAGCTCTGGATCATAAAGCTCCACAGTGTGTGTGAGCGGTGGTGCAAACGAGAACAGAGACACTTGAGGAATTCAATTCTGAGAGATGCCGAGCAATCACTGTGAGAAGATGAAGTTGGTCTCCTCCTTGCAGCATCCATCTCCGTTAGTATCACAGAGGAGAATCCAGTTCCTAGGATGGTTTAGCTCTAGCATATGTTTGTTTTAACAAAGATAGGAAAAAAACCTTCAGAAATTTTCATTTTTTCAGCTATTTACAGCTCCCTGCACTGGAAGAAGAAACCACTCTTTGGGGACTTTAACAGACAACGAAAAAGCTCATTCTCTTTAACAGAATTTGATTTTTTCTGCAAAATCCAGGTGGGAGGAATACCAGACGGGAAACATAATTTTGTTTATTTAAAGATTTGAAATAAATTTGACCTCCCACTCTCCCCTCTTCTCCCTCGCAAGACAAACCAAACACAACTGACTCTTCCCTCATGTGTAGCTGTGTTACTGAAACCACCAAGCTTCTCGTGGGAGGCAAACCTCAATGTGCCTATAGATATTGTTGCAAAAAGGGCACAAAAATATCCCTTACAGAAGCGACTGAAGGGCTCTTCCTCTTCCACCCACTCTTGTCTCAGGAAATTGTTGTATCAAAAGCCTTGAGAAGGAGCAAAATTCACCACCCTCAAGAAGGGGACTCAGAAATGGGTGACTCCTTTTTCATCGTTGATGGAACCACACTGGCTGAATGGACACTTGGAAACTTCTTGATCATACCATGTAATTGTATATATGCTATGGCAAGGTGTGGATGAATGATGCATCTTAAGACTTTAAAATCAGATAAACAGACATTGGAGCGTCAAAGAATAGTCACCTCCTGTGAGACAGGCAGCAATGGAGACATGGTAACAAAGATTGCCCCAAAGACCATTGCTTGGGGCATATATGGAGAACAAACATGCTTTGCAAAGTGACCTGGGGCATATATGGAGAACAAACATGGTTTTCAAAGTGACTTCATACTTGTAGTTTTACCTTCCAAATGGTGCTTCATGATTTTCATAATTTTTCTTCCTTTCATTCATTCCCCATCTCCTGTCCTCTCTGGTTGCCAGCTATGGACTGACATAACCTTACCTGAGGAAAGAGTGCAAGCAAACATAAGTGTGAAGAAGACACCTCTTTAAGGGTGAGGAAAAACACTGGCAGGTATTCGTTGTGGAGACAGCAGCTGAAGCCAAATACCAATTCAGCTATAGGCTACTCATTGAAACAGGGTAGCCTGCCTGCCAGCCTTTAAAGTCTCTTATGTTCTGTTTGTGGGTAAAAGGCACCTCTGCTTTGCTGGATTCACACCTCATTTATTAACTTTACCCTCAGGAGAACTAAGAGAAGTGCAACCCGAAAATTTTGTGTCATAAGGAGAATTAAGGTGCATGTAAGACTTTAGAAAGCAGAAAATGTCAAGCGTGGCTACAGGACACTGAGAAAGGACACAAATATTTTCCAGTAGATGATATACTTAAAGACCCAGGGACGTTAGGAAGTATACACATTACAAAGTGATCTTACTAATCAAGTCAAACTAAAGGGATCACATTTGGAAAGGCAGAACCACAAGGCAAAATATCTGTCCCTTTAACACCTTAGGTCTGCAAGGTCACCCAAGTGAGCCCATGGGATCACAGACACAGTCCTGACGGCACTGAAAAGTAGCCAAAATGCCTGTGTAGGAAGAGCTTGCTTTTGGCCACTCATACCTGGGGCTGGTCAGAAATATTTCTGATAAACTGTGGTGCAGCATGCTGACTCACCCCAACCATGTCACAGCTGCTGCCGATCAGCAGCGTTGCCTGCTTCCCACAGCGAGGAGCCTGGAAGGCCCAGGATTCCCAGCTAAGCTGGCACGCTCCAGCCTTTGGCAACCAAGATCTTTTTTGGTTTCATCATTTTCAAAAGGATACTACTGAACATTATTTCAGGACCACATGGAGAGATGTTTGCTGTGTGCAGAAAGTTTTGGAAATGTGAGTTTCTGTTCCAAAGTAGAACAACTGTTCTTCCTCTCATCCAGCCCCAGAATCATAATGCCCATGGGATGGACATGCTGGCATTTGACCGGCTGTGGTCATATATCCCCCAAAGTTACGTGTGTTGGACTGACATCACCAGGCTCCCAGTTCCGCAGGAAGCTGGAGAAATATCAGACGCGTGTATTCGAGGAGGGAGCAGAATAGAAAAAGAAAGGGAGAAGGACAGTTGCTTTCCCACTCCACAAATTTAGCAACTGTTTTACACAGCGAAAGCGAAACATGAAACGTTCTCTGTGTAAAGTAACCCATATTGCCTTGTTTCAGAGCAACTCTTTATCACAGACATTTAAGAGACGAAGGCTGAAGTTTGCCACAGGGGCTTCAGGCAGGGATTTTACTATTTCAGTGAAAATTAGCTGATTTTCAACCAATTTCAAAGGATTTCCATGCCTGTGGTGCTCACCTGATGCAAAGGCATAATACAGTTTGACCACTGGGCTCCTTTGAAGACATATAAAAAGGTTGAGCGGTTTTTGGTGTTAGAGGACACTGGAATACCCAGGCTGGGCTCTGCGGCATGGGGTTCAGTGCCCCTCAGGCACGCACCTGCTGAGCTTCTAGGGCCGGGAAACCTGCACCCTCGTACCTGTGGTATCCCTGCAGATGGCAATAGGAGCTGCCTTCTGAACTGGGAGGTCTTGGTCCTGAGGGATTCTGGTGTTAGAAAACAGGGGAAATGGGTCTAAACAGCTAGCAGGCATAAACCTGGTGGTCGCATAAAGCACACCCAGATGTCAGAGACCTCCTGAGGAACTGTAACTGCAGGCTGCCCTGAGTACAGTCTCTCTTCTCTGCTTACAGGACGTGTCAAGTGTAGCAGCAGATAGCAGTGAGACTGCCGTCTAAGCTTCCCCAGAAAAGCTACAGATGTTCCTGTGTTTGGGGCGTTTGAGAGTAAAACAGACGGAGGCACTTTTTACATGCTACAGGAAACAATTCTGCATCAGCAGGGAACAGGTTCTCTCTCTTTTGACAGCCTTCCTACCCTTAGGAACCAGCGTTTTATAAAGCCCACAAATCAGACCTAACCCCCTCCCTGCTCTGAAAGCAGGCTATGTTTTAAATCTGTGTATTAGATTTTCTTTCTAAATTGTTTTATCCTCCTCTCACAAACCCAAACAATTCCCAGACAGTGACTCGTGCTGACTAATCCAGTCTGGGAGACTTCTAGGTGTCCCTGTAACTTAAAACCAGAAAACAAGCTTCCTAATTCAGTAGCTAGACATTCCAATGAAGACCTGTAGGTTCTGAACTTTTATTTTCCTTCTCCTCAGGGTTAAACATGCTTTTATCTACACTGTGCCTCCCTCCCCCAGCAGGCAAGAGTTGAGATGAGCTGTAATTCGGACATTCCTTCCTGAGATCCTGCCTACATTAGAAGTTCTGCTCCACAGGGCATCCCAGTGGCAAAGTTAATGTGAGCCCTCAACATAGTTCAACAGTGAAAAAAGGTGCTGTCTTCCAGGGAGAAGAAGGGGGTGCCTAAATTAATAGTCGAGATATGTTCCCAAATCATCTTATAGAACTGTAAAAAGCCCAGAGTTGTAAAAAGATATGGGGCCACAGATAAATTGTATTTTTGGCCCACTTACAGTGCTGGACTGAGTCATATTTTAGTCATGTCTGGAAACCACAGTGCCATTACAAGGTCTTCCAGTACCGTAGCAGTTGCAGTGGTGATAGGCTTCTAAGCTATGAATGCTGTGAACAAGGTCTGTCTCAGAGCAGATAATACAGAGTTTATTCTCCATTCTGTGACCACATGCTGTGCCAGTAACCAGGATTTCCATGCCTGCTCAGAAAAAGGGATATTACTTCTGGGCACAGTAAACTGCACCATTAATCCAAGCCTGTTGTCTCGTGAGACAAGCCACTGAAAAGAGGGAAAATGCCATGTACACCGAAGGTAACACACCTGTGTTGTCTTTCCAGGACATCTGTGTTGAGTTGTACCCTGCCTTGCAGGCTGATAGTATTTAATTAGCTGCTTTTGCTCTGGAGCCTGGCTTACAGCTGTTTCCTTATTGCGCAAGTCAAACAACACAGTGTGGGAGAACACCCCTGACAATGGCCTTCGTAATTAAAGGTCATTAAAAGCTGTCAGTCAGGGTGTGAGGTGCAACAAGAAATCAACAATCTTTTGCATTCACCCTTGCCAGCCCCTCCTCTCACCAACAGCAGCCTCCAGCCTTAGTCTTCATCACCTTCTTTGCCCTTTCCTCTTCCTCCCCCTCAAGCAGCCAGAGGGGGGGGATTAAACTGGCCTTTCTCAGCTGCCAAAAGATGCATGGCGTGGCCACCTCAAGTGCTGAGGGAGCCCAGGGGGCTGCCCTGACTGCGCACTGCCAGCTTGTGAGCTCTCTTTGCCCTCTTTGTGAGCCCTCTTTGTCAGCTTCCCTGGGCAGGGAGGAAGGCAGAGGGGCAGGAGAGGGAAACTCCCTCCCTTCCTCCCTTCCTCTCTGCTGAGGGGTCTGTAGAACAAGCCTTATGAGGAGCGGCTGAGGGAGCTGGGGTTGTTTAGCCTGGAGAAAAGGAGGCTGAGGGGAGACCTTATCGCTCTCTACAGCTACCTGAAAGGAGGTTGTAGCGAGGTGGGGGTCGGTCTCTTCTCCCAAGTAACAAGCAATAGGACAAGAGGAAACGGCCTCAAGCTGTGACAGGGGAGGTTTAGACTGGGGATTAGGAAAAATTTTTACACTGAAAGGGTTATTAAGCATCGGAACAGGCTTCCCAGGGAAGTGGTTGAGTCACTATCCCTTGAAGTTTCTAAAAGATGGGTAGACATAGTGCTTAGAGATATGGCTTAGTGATGGTTTTTGTCAGAATTAGGTTGATGGTTGGACTAGATGACCTGAAAGGTCTCTTCCAAACTAGGCAATTCTATGGTTCTATAATTCACCTTGAAGATAGTGGGTGCCACCAATATGGAATCGCCCAACAACTGTGAAAGCTGGAGGGCTTGGGGCTGGGAGGGACTTGCACAAATGCCTGAGCTGTTGCTATCACGTACGAACGACATGGCCTTTCTCACAAGGACGGGCAGCCTCAGCGGCAGTTGGGTACGTGCATCCGGTTAAAATGGCCATGGCAGTCGAATGCCTTACCCTCCTATACAAAATGAGAACTCTTGCTGGTATGTCCTCTACATAGTCTTCAAAATCGAGCTGCAACTATTTCTGCTGAGATGCCCTTGGGCGTAATATTTTTGTTTTTATTTTGACTGTCACTATTTGTAGCTTCTTTTCCTGTTGTGTTACAGTAAGAAACAAAATAAATATGTGCTCTACTTCAGCATCCACCTCTACAGAAGTGCTCTTGGGTTTCAAAGGGTAAGGAGAAGAATCGGTAGGGTAGACCCTTGTGAAAATATAAGTGCAATATTGTTGGGATAATATGGGATTGTGCCAGAAAGAAATGTGAGATGATCATACTGAGCAGGGTAACCAGTAACCACGTCAGAGGTGTGCGTTAGCGTTTCTAACCTCTGAAGAGGCTAGGAATTAAAGTACCTGCAATTCAGTAACTGTTTTGTCATAGTATCTTGGCCCTAGTTTAAAAAAGATAATATGAATTATCATTTGAGAAATTGGAGTGCTTGCTACCTGACAAGTTGTCAGAAAAAAAATACCTTTAATAGTTTGCTTTGTAGCTTGTTTTTCACTTGACTGAGAGTAGTAGATGAAAGTTCGTCTTTGTATATATACATTATTGTGTAGAAGGATACTACAGAAAGCTTCTTTAATATAATGCACTGTATTGTGTAGAGCCAGTATTAGAAGGTTTTATATATATATCTATATATGCATAGATACAGAGGCTTTCAGATTGAACTTTCAGTATTGACTCTGGTTTTTTTTCCTTATTTTGAAAGCTTACTTCCCCCATATTAATGTTTCATTAACACTACTGTTTCATTATTTATTTAGAGAGAAAAACAACCAATGTACCTTGTAAGTAATATGACCTCAAACTACCTGTTTTGGTGCTCCTGAAGTAAGGTTCAGCTCATCAATATCAAAAAGGATCAAACCCAAGAGGCAAAAGATTAAGGGAGAAAAATAAGAGCTGTAGATGACCTTGAAATATTGAAATTTAATCAAGAAGCCAGAGATACAATGCAATTACTAGGCTTCTCTACCTGCAAAGTCTCCTTTCAGTCCTATTTTGATGGTCCTGTTGGATAGCAGGCCTTCTGCCAGGTCACTCCACAGTAGGAAAATGCTATTTTATGTTAAAAAAGAAAGAAACCAGTTAAAAAAAAAAAAAGGTTTGGAAACATAATTTTGATGTTGCAAGTGATACATGGTCTATATTCTTTTTCTGATGGTTACTTTTGCTCGGAGAGAGTTGCTTTCTCCCGGATGAAAGAACGCACCAGGCCAATGTGCATACTTGTCAAACATTTTATTTGTCATTCACACTAATTATGATATTGAATTTACAGAGGAAACTGTGGTACAAAGAAAGAAAAAGAAAGAAAGAAAGAAAGAAAGAAAGAAAGTCTTCATTAGAACTAACGCAGCAGTCCAGCTGCTCTGTGTGCTAGTTGTAATGAATTCTCCTGTGGCGCTGGACACAGCCATCCCTATGTACAGCAAGAGTCTACTCTGACGTGGTATCTAGAGACTTCCTGTAGTGGGGGAAAAATCTACTCTATTCTCTTTTTCTATCTGGTTCCAAAAAACAGCGGCCACTCTCCCCTCCCTCCACCCCCCAAAAAAAGAAAAATCCCCTGCAACCAAAAACAAAAAAGCAAACTTCCAGAACCTGGTAGTTTTCCCTTCTGGAAATGTTCAGCATGACAGTGTCAAGGGAAAATGTGACCCTTCCAGGATGCTGCAGCATCTGTTTTGTAAACATAGCCGGTAAATGCTAAACGAGCACGCTCCGATGCCAGTCTGATAGGAGCGTGTCTCCCGCTGTGTCCTCCCATCAGACTTTACCACACGGCCACCTCAGACTGAAAGTTTAGGTTTTGTTTTAAAGAAAGGTGTAGCTGTCAAACCCAGAATACCACAAATAACCCACAGATTTTTTGCACATTCATTTCTCCCCTACCACAAAAAAGTGAAGAGTGTTGAATAGAGACCATGCTATAACTGTTTACAAAAGTGAATAAAATGTAGTTAATCTTGAAGCCTAAAATAACTAATTCGGAAAGAAATAAGTCTCACTACAGTATTTAAGCAAACACAAAGGTAAGTTCATTAAAAACACAGAAAAATGAAAAAAATGCGGAGTAATTACAAGCACTAAATATTTTGCTATGAAGCTTTTGAAATCTATTTACATACATAAATACAAGTAACTCTGTTGATGCAACCCTTTTAGGACAAGGAGAAAAATGCCAAGTGATCGGTACTGACCAAGCAAGGTTAACAAAAATAAAATACGAAAATGTTATGATGCAGGAAAACAAGCAAGTGTTTTGCTCAAATAGAAAAATGATCCACTTCTCCTGAATCTTCAAATACACCAATGGAAAAGGTCACCCAGAAAGCAGTAATGAATGTTTCAAGAGTGCAGGCAATTCGGAACGCTCTGACAAAGACTGTGGGCCATTTGGAGGAAAGGGTTTTTCTCCTTTCCAGCAGATAATTTGGCTTAATTCTACAAATCAGATCCTTCCTAGCAGGGATGCACTCTGCATCTGCTTCCCCCTTGCACTAAAACTCCGGTACATCGCCCTGGAAGTGTAGCAGGAACTCTTGAAGTGAGCATAAATGTTGTTTGAGAGCAAAGAAATGGGCCTTAGAGCAAGTGAGAACTGGGCCCTGTATTTACTTGGAAATTGTTTGATATAGCTGCATCTGGACAACGAGTTGTGTCTTGTGAAAGGAACACACAAGCTGATAGTAAGGCCTGCCATTAACTGTTTGGGTAGGGGAAGGGATCTAAGGCACTCCGCTGCCTGCGACTTGAAAACAGAAGCACAATGGTTCTTTTTTGATTCCATTAAGCTACCAGGATGATAAAACTGTATAAATATATATATTATATATATAAAAATATATACTTATATACTATAATTTGGAGACGTGTGAATGGGGAAAATGTTTTATCCAAGTGTTGTCTTTCTGCCTGCTACGTGCTCTTAAGATACGACATGTGAGCATTTTTACAGCCTTGAAGATCTTTGCTGTCCTGAGTGGGACAGCGGATGGCTACAAAAATATAGATTCGAGTAAACTGTGGTTTCTCATAAGCACTTGTGTGAATACACTGAGACCCACAGTGATTAAAAAGACTAATTGCAAAGGATAACGAACATAGCTTTTCCTCTGTAAAGAGGGTGCTGCTTTGTGCTGTGCTTGACATACACCGAGAGGTTAGACTCAAAAAGTGTAGTTGCTGGCAATTATCACAAGTGAGGCACAGGGAGATCCCAGGGTTTTGTTAGGTGTCAGTGAAGACACAGGGTAAGCGTGGTGACCGGTTCTGCAGGTCCTCATCCTGTTCACACCAGGGAGAGTAAAATTAAACTTCACCTTTAGGGCAAGTGTAAAGAAATTAGGCGTGTAGACATAAAAAATGGTCAGTGTTAGCTCTAATCTCCAGGCAAAGAGATGCCAACTCCCCGTTCTTGTGAATCCCTGATCTTTTAGTTTCAAAAGTGAGTAGTACAATACCATGGGCTAAAAGGGGCAAAGGGCTTTAGCAAAAAGCAGTCTGTGGCAACAGGCCTGGGAGCGTACTAGCCACATCAGCCACATCAGCCTCACTTCTGCCACTGGGCTGAGGTCACCCGGCCATGGCAGCCCTGCCCTCTGCGGTGGCATCTGGCTCCTCGGAGGTCCTCTCCTCTCCCTCGCTTCTGGGTTCACGGTCACATTACTATGCACTTGGGTGGTCCAGTCACAAGGCAGATGTGAGAGCTGTAGTAAACGGTGATTTTAATGGCACAGCAACAGAGAATGTGTAAGATGGATTCTGCAACAGACCCACTGTTTAGTGAAGATGGACTTTTTTTTAGGCTACCGAAGAGGTGAGATTCCAACTATGTAAATGTCACAACAGGTAGGCTCTCTGTATGTCTATATTCAGCAAGGTCTCCATACTTCCAAGATATATCTTTAACTGTTCTGATATAATTTTGATGTTTTCTGCCTTTTTTGTTAAGAGGGAACTCTAGAAAAGGATAAAGGATATTATGCTAAATGAAAAGCACAAGGCCATGCATGTATTTTAACAGAACCGTTTTGAACTTTTGCTGCGATCTCTTGAAACACTCCTCATTTTCTGCACAAAAATGACCTTATTGGCAATGTAAATTCTTCAATTTGTAACTTTTCAATACCAAAGTGCTACTGCATCTGACTTTTAAACAAAGAAGCAAAATCATATAAAAAAAGAGAAAACTTGAAAAACAAATGGTTTTAAATAAGTCCAGCTGTTTTGCTGCCTGCAGCCAAGGATCTTTTTAATTTGAATCCTTTTAATTTTTTTTAAACATCAAACACTGATCTGAAGTCCTGCTTTCAAATACTCTCTGAGTTGACCTGCAATTGTTTCACTCGTTTAAGAGGTACATTAAATAATAATCAGCTAATTTGGAACGCACACGTGTCAACATCAGCAGTTTGCAATTAATGAGTAGTACAACAACTGCATTCAGACCAAACCCTCAAATAAAATAGTGCCATAAACTTTACAGTGACATCTGATATGTTTGTGCTGTAACGATGGGCAATGATGACGACTCTGTATTAACATGCTGTTAGTATAAGCCTTGCGTATTTGCTACAGGACAGAATATTGTGTGCACCAGCTTTAAATACCCTTCCTCTTCCCTCAGAAGATGGTGATGGAGGAACCGTTAAGGCCCGGTCTTTGCTAGCCTGCTTTCCAGATGAGCTAGACAACCCTGTCCCGTTCGAGTTACTTTGTGATGCACAGACTGATCTATTTTCCAGCACGCTGGAACGTGGCTTTTGTACTGCGCAGAAATCTTGGCTCTGCTGAGCCGGGAGCAAATCTCACACCGATTCCGTCGGAGCCAGGGCTGCACCCTTGCCATGCCATCTGCGTGTTGGCTCTCGCTTTTGAAAGACTCGGAGGCCTCCACCAGCGCTCTTGGGAAGCCCAGGCAAGCTCGGGAGCAGAATGGGGCCGAATGGGGATGTATTTAGTTAGGGAATATTGAGTCTTCCTTATGAAATGTGCACATCCTGATTACTGATCCTGAGGGTCACCACAACCGGTGAAGAAGGAAAAGCGAGGAAGGAGTAGGGAGAGATGACTCCACTGGGTGGGAAGGCACAGAAATTCACAGGGATTTTGGTGCCTAAATCATTCCGGTGGGAGCTGGGCACCTAAATGCCTTTGAGGATCTGAGCCCAGTTAGCTGAGTAAAATGAGAGTGAGATAATTGTAAACAATATTTCTAGGTAATTAGGAGGTCACTTTACCCATCGTTATTCCAGCCTTTTTCAATGTGATAAATTTGACTTTGGCTGCTACCAAAAAAGGCAATTACTGATCTTTTTTAATATAGGCATATTTAAATAATAATAGTATCAACAAATAAGAAAAGTCTAAATATCAAGCATAAATATCAATGAACTCATCAAACTAGTACAGTAGTTGAAAATGACCCAAGGCTGTAGCCGTTGTATTTAAAAAAAAAAAAGTCCAAGAGAAAAAAGTTAAATTAACTCATTGAAAAAGGGGCTGATTCTTTCATTTGACAAAGCAAGAAAGAAGCAAGCATGATTAGAACAAAAAAAAGAGTAAAATCTTTTTTTTTTTTGCAATTTATAAGGTGCCAAGAGAAATAAAACAAATTAGATGCAAAGCAGGATGAGCTGCATCCCAAAAAAAACAAACCCCAAAACAACAAACCCAAAACAAAACAAAAAAACCCCAGCAATAAAAAATTTCCATATTCTTTGGAATATACAATATGGTTTAAAAACAAAAAAAAGAAAGAATGAAGTTCAACATATAAAACCTCTCATTCACAGCATTGCTAAAACAGAAGCGTTCACAGTTTCCCTCTGGGAATCTTCCTATACCTCCTTACAGTTAATATGTCCAGAAGATGCAGTAAACTCACTAAGATCTTTTTTTTTTAGGTATTAAGTCTTAAAAATAGAAGTGAACCGAAACTCTCTTTAGGGCTGTGGAGACCTTCAAGCCCAGGCAGGTTAGAAAGCCACAGGCCTGGAAACAGACTGGGTACTTTTCTACCCACCCTCGCTACCTCCGGACCACCAACTCAGGCGTCCTCCTTTCCAGAAGCTCAGCCCCCAGCGAGGGATGCTTTGCTGGAGCGACGTCGCTTTGCCAGGGGCTGGCTAATACATGCCACCGCTCCTGGGAGGGCCAGCTTCTGGAGGGTTTCCTTCTCAAAGTGATGTATGAAGATGGCAGGGCCCATAAGCAAGATGGGTGTTTATGGGATACCTACGGGCACCGGGAAATGAAAAACACGTTAGTCCTGGCCCATAACTACTTAAAATTCATTCAGTATGGTCGCCACACCGCTTCCTCTAGCCTCGCCGTGGTGGCCATGTTAGTGGGGGAGTTGCTGTGGCTCCCTTCTGCCTCGACCACATCGCTTTGGTTGGGGAGGTTGGGGTTGAGGAGCGTCGATCCCGTGGAGGCGTTGGTGCAGGGAGGGTGGATGCGTGGTGGGGACCGGTCTCCCCCCGAGATCATGGAGAACTGATAGGAGCCAGCAGAGGTTCCGTAGTAGAGGTGGTAGGAGGGCGAGCTGGTCTGGAATGGGCTGCCTTGGGCCTGCGATGAGCCGGGGTAGGGAGGCGGGAGGTAAGTGTGGTATCTCGTGGCCGTGGACATGGCAGACATACCGATTCCTATCCCTGAACTGACGGGCGTCGGCGTGTAGGTGAACGCTCCCGGGTAGTGCATCCGAGGGTCAGAGATGGAGGGGAGGGCCGAGAAGGAGCGGTCGATTCCCACCCGGGGGTCACTGAATGCAGTCAAGTCGGAAGCACCTGGGTGGGGGAGAAGGGAGACAGACAACTGTTGAAGTGGCAGAACAGAGGTTCACCTGTTCGAGGCGATAACCAACATCCACACTCTGGTCTACGGTTAACCAAAGTGGGGCTGATGCTGCCAGAACAGAGCTATCCCCCACCTGCTCTCCATGCAGTCATCGTAGTGCTCATGGATCTGGATGTTTTTGGATTAATTTCAGTAAAGCAGCAATCAAAGAGGAGTGCCAAGCTCTCACCCTGTTTTGTATGTGTATGTGTATGTGCTTGCCCTGAGAGACCTTACAGCACATGCAATTATTTACACTTCCAGAGTGTCCTTGTCCTCAGCGGGTGGATGGGTGGGTGGGGAACAAGGACACAAATCTCAAGCTTCTTGCCCGGCACCACTTGACTCACCAGGGACACTGATGGGGCCTAGATATAAATTGTCCAGCTTCTGCATAATCTCTCCTTGCACCCAGTTTTATTTGCTGACTCAAATGAGAAGCTCTGAGGTGTAGAGATTGTCCTTCGGGTACACGAACCTGCACAGGGGGGATTTACACACACAGGCTCAGCCCAGCTGTCACCACTTAGGAGCACAGTTCTCCACCAACTCTCAATACTACCACAGTCAAGATAAATCAGATTCACTTAAGGTCTTTGTATCTGGGTCCTCATATAACGCCCACATAATTGTTACTAGCTTCTGAAAATCTTGGCTCTAATGAGGATGTAAAAAAGGGCAACAATAATACTGCCTTTTTAAAGCAGAGTGATACATTTGGGGGTTGGCCCCTTTTTTCTTCCTTTCGTGTGTGCTAGAAGCCTTTCTCGTCCTGCTAAGCGAAATGTTTTATAGGACAGTCAAATCCTGCTCCACTTTGTCTGACATCCATGGAAGTATGCCCGGTCCCATCGTCTCCTTCCCTGGTGTGCAAGGATTAAACAAGTGGAGCAGATAATGGCCTCTTTAGGAAGGATCTTCGGCATGACTCAGATTAATGGAAGGTGTCAGTCCCTAGAGCTGGCAGCTATGCATGATTAAAATAACAACAATAATAATTAAGAAAAAATCTTTCCAGAAGACAACTTCTTCTGTCAGACAAGGCGTGGAGTCTGCAGAAGAGGAGCCATGCGCTGAAGGAAATACTCATGAGAAGAAGCAGAGAGAAAACAAAGCTCTTGGCTCTGACTGGATTTAAAGCTAGAGCAGACACACTCCAGCGCCAAGTTCTGAAAGCTCGTCAATGACACAGCCAGCACACTTTGATGAATTTCTGTAAATTTCTTAGAAAAGCTCTGACGCACGCTGTATGCTTCCTTTTTGAGTTTGCCTTCCATTTTTTTCTGGAAGATTAATGGGACCCCTGACCACATTTCCTTCCCCCAGACCTTTAGATTTAACGTGGCAAGATACACTATGATATGGAATGGCCGGAGCTTCAGAGTAGCTAAGGCTGAAGGTGGCATCTGACAACCTACCAGGTTTTAAATGGTACTTTCACACCTCATTCCTGAGAAAGAAATCAAACTTCTTGAAACTGCCTGGGCACATCACTTGTCAGATGAGGGTTTCTTCTGCCCAATTTGGCAAAAAGCAGAATAATGAGATTTAATGTCAAGGTGTTTCAGGTATTTTCCATATCTTTGCTTTTTCTTTTGAGGCACCATGTCTTTAGAACGTTAAGGCCTAGAAAAACCTAAAATTTGCTCTTTGTACCAACAAGGAGAAATTTCTTAGATAGACAACGAGTGTGTGTGACAGTAAGGGGATTGGGGAGAAAATATTGTGAAAGATTTTTCTGGGAATACTGAATGACATTTAATACAGACGTAACATTTTGGAAGCATTACAAAAAACACTTAAGATGTGTAGAGATGAGCCCACACGTACAGAACTAAGACAGGAAAGAAAGAATGCAGACATGTGAACGAAGCTCTTCTAGGTTCCTTCACAAGTCATGGAGAAACTATGCCTGACCCAAGGTGTATCACTTTGACCACGGGCACAAAAAGCACCAAGAAGCCCCAGTGCTGGTGCTCTACCTCCACGCTCACCGTGTGCCACAAAAGAAACACAGTGTGCAGTTACTCCACGCATCCATGGCTATCTTCTCTTAGACTATGCACTCCCGGGGGACAGCCACCATGGAAGCTCATACCGCGCACAACAGAATAAGGGCCGTGGTACGAAATGACGATATTTGGGTGCTACAGCTATGCAAAAAACACCGCATTTTAATACTGAGTGCGTTCACTTATTTGAGTGCAACCTCAGTCGCCACACTAGTAAAGGTAAAATGGGATTAACATCTCCGTTCAGTCTGATTCACGTATCCACAGCTACAAGTACACATGCATCAGGCACCCCTGTATAGGGTTTGACAATCAAAATAGATGGTACATATTGATTTCAAACAATTCAGTCAAGAAAAAATACTTTTCTAAGCAAAAAACTTGATGAAATAGATTTTTTTACTTGAAATTTTCTGGTTGCTATGAAGAAGATCTTTTTTCATCCTTCTCCTTTTTCGCCGTTTCTGCATTTTGCCAGCGCAAAGGGAAGGAGACACAGGGGAAAAAGCAAAAAGGAGTCTTTTCATTTTAAAAGAAGAATGCATCGATAAAGAATGAGAATTTTTATTGATTTTTTTAAAAACAAGAAATTTCCTCTTCTTTTCTTCTGAAAGGTTTCAGGTATATTCAGCTACCTCTAAGATGTAATTAGCAACCAGACCTAACAAATAATTTACTTTTGGCGGGCATTGTCCCTGTGACTCTTTCAAAGCAGGCTCTATATGACAACAATAGGACAGGCTGGAGCACGTTCAAGTGATTCTCTCTGATCTCAGAAGAAGCCCTGAGTATTCAAATGAGAGCAGTATGTGCGGCCAAAGAAGATATTTTTGAAAAAGCTGTGTGCAAATTTGAATTATATGGCTCTCATTCATTTTAAGAAAATTCCTGCCATTGAACACACCCATATTGGTTCAATATGTGTGTGTTAGAGTCAGCAGATGGTCAGCTGAGTATGGTGGAAACCAGGGGTGTAGCTTTCACTTCCATGCTATATTTTTATGTTGGCTTGTAAAGCTCTGCAGTACAATTTGACGAAGATGTAACAAGACAACCCAGTGCAAACTTAAAATGTCAAACCCCACCATCCTGCCGTCAGTGTGTCCACCCATAACCTGCTGTGCTCTGGTCTGAATTTAGAGCAAGGGAAGGAAACAGAATTGAAATATCCGTGGCATTCATTTCTTGGCAGATACGATAGCTCTTCAGCACTCCAAACTATTTTTATAGTTCCATACATCTTCAAAGTGCTGCTTTCTCCTCTTTTTTTCTTTTTCTTTTTTTCTTTGATACGTTGATACAATGATACGTTGGGCCCCAAACCCTGTTTCTTGACTCTTTGCACAAATACCAGGAAAGCCTTGGAGAAGGCTTGGAGGGCCCGCAGTAGGCTTCACCGCAACTGGGGAAAAGCTGCGGCAGCACCCTGGGACATGGCAACCGGTTTGCGTTGGAGTCGGCCTCAAGGCTTTGGTGAGGCCCGGTGCGAGGGGACTAACTTTTAGGTACTTACTTGACAACCGGCTTGAGAGCTCTGCGGTGAGGGATGACATGCCGCTCGCCCTGCCGGGTGATATTGGCGTGGCGGGGTGCACGGAGGGGGTGGCGATGGAGCCCAGGTACTGGTAGGACTGGTCGTAGGACCACGGCGGAGATGGCTGCACTTGCCTTGTGTCTGCAATGAGAAAGAGACCTATAGGCTGTTTTGAATGATAAAACTTTGCAATCAAATACATGAACCAAACCACATGGTGGAAATAGAAACTTAAATGCCAAGATAATTACATTTCAGTTCCATAATCCCCTTTGTCAAGAGACCTTCAGATGAATTGCTTTCTAAAATATTATTTGTGCATCTGTGAGTTTTGATGGGTTGATTTTTTTCTTCTGAAGCTTTTTGATATTTCACGTTGACGATGGGCAGGGAAAAGCGGTCAGGGAAAAGCAGGTTAAGCTTTCCAAGGTGAAAGACTATTCATTGCTGAGATGCATTAGTATCTTGGGCTGTGTGCTCACAGCCCATTTAGCCAAAAAGGCACGTCTTGCATGGTACCAAGGAGACAAAAATACTGAACTGTGAGTGTTTCTGTGCAAGCGTGTAAGGAGAGAAAAACAAGATGAAAATGTGTGTGTGCGTGTGAGAGAGACAGAGACGGAGAGCGAAACCAGTGTCCTCCAGAAGGCAGACTCCTAAGTGGATGAATAGGACTGGGGAATTAAAATTCCTCAATCTTTTGAAAATCCTAGGCTTAATGAAACAAACAGGCATTTTTTACGTCTATTTTGTATATGCTAAAATAGAGAAATACGGTTCAGAGTGAGAGGTACATCTACTAGCAGTGGCTGAACTTCAGAAACAGCAAGCCTTACACAAACTCTATGGCACTGCTAAGCTGAAAATGCAGACACCCTACGAGTACAGGCTTTCTGCAGAAACTGCTGCTTCTTGGAAGCAAAATCTCAAAATGCACAGATGCGTAAAACATTTACAGAAAAGCACTAACCTGTTATTTTCTAGCCACACGACTAGTTTGGCTGACGTTTGAAATCAGAGATGCAAGGCAGAGAGTTGGTCCAAACCAGTTGCACCAATGCAGAAACAACTCTTTTTTGCTCATTTCATCTTTGCATATGAAGCTGGCATTTTTCAGTGTATAGAAATGTCTAATTTTTGTGTAAATCAAAGTGAGAAAGATTCCACCCCCCCCCAGCCTTTACCTAACCAGCATTTTTTTTACTACTTTTAGTAAAGTCGTTTCTATTTTCTTCAGCTCTAAGAGCGTTCTCCTGCAGTTTCATCTAGCTAATTGCCTTTTTGAAAAAAGCAAATGTTGGATGAACTGCATTCAGATAAAACCGATATCAGCATGGAAGGGAAATTTCCCAAGTCTGAGATGAAGACTTTGATCTTCCATCAGAAAGCCCATCTGGAAATTATTATTTTGTTGTGCTTTATGGAGATGAGTTTTACATTTTGTTTGTTTCATCTGTTTAGAATGAAAGATTTATACAAAACTCCAAGCTTTTAAAAAATAACTAGTGAAGTCACTTGCAGAATAAACTGAAGCCTTGTAAAGATTTTTCTGCTGAGTAACATATTCAAATTCAGATATTATTAATATTTAATTATTTTTTCAGGCAGACTTTCTTAAAAATAAATTCAGTTGACTCATGCTGTTTTAAAAGCAACATCCAATTGGATTAAATGGACTTCAGTAGAAACAAACAAAAAGACATAGGCGCAAAGCCTGTCTTATTCTGAATTGCAACATCATCTCATTGTTAACGTATGGTCAGTGTTTATTAAAGCGGACAGGGAGACAGATGAGGGAATTCAGTCTCCAGGGGTAGCATTAGGATAAATACCACAAAGCATGGGCAGAGCAAGCGCTGTAATGGTGCGGCACTGAGTGTGTCAGTTCTAAAATGGGGTTAATTAAATCATTACTCCCTTATTTCAGCACGCATTCCCATTGATTGCAGTTCAGCAATGTACTGGCATCATGATACATGGGCTGGAGGGATCCCGGCCCAGGGATGGAAAGCCCTTTGGCCAGTCCTCCTGCCTGGGAAGCCCTCCGTGTGCTCTGCCAAGGCTGACGCCGCAGGTGACAGAGCCTCCCCGCTGTCACCTCACTCTCGAGGGCTTTGTTCAACACTGTCACTGCAGAAGCCACTGAACCCCTTTGGCTGGAAATGTTTTATCACCTGCTTTCAGGTGCTCTGTCCTTAGGTCTTAGCACTGCAGAGAAGAGGGGAAAAGTGTCTTCGGGGCAATCTGGGCATGTGCAAAGGGGGTGCTGCCACACATCCTTGTTTTTCAGGCTGAAAGGGGAGAACGTACTGTCTGTTTTCTCCTCTTACAAGCTGTCATTGCATGGTGGGGCAGCTCTGTCTGCCACTTTTCTCCTGTTTCTTACACTACTGTCTCTCTTCAGGACAAGAGACATGGTTTTGTGCTGTACCTTGCCCAGCACACATGGGATCCTGGTCCATAAGACAGCCCCAAGTGCAATAAACACATGAACAACAGTAAGAAGATGCAGAAAAAGCCACCACAGTGGCAGAAGAGGAAGCAAGACCTTGCCATGGATTTACTAAACACTGACAAGACTAAACTGAAATACGATTTCTTTCTTTTAGTGCTACTAGAATTAGCTTTGTGCTATGTCCCGACTAGAAACTGGATAACGGACCAAGTACGTGTCTAGTAACATCCAGAAAGAGACGACCAAGGTATCTGACCTGCCTCATCCATTTGCTGTTATTACTGACCGCTGGGGTACTTGAAACAGTGGCAGAGAGCCCGAGAGACCCCCATTATTAATCTCCTCATCCCATTAAGTCTTTCTTAAGTGAAAGTTCAAACTACCAATCAATTTTCTGTCTTGGTACCTGTATTCCCAATCCCTGTATTTGCTCTTAAAGATCGGCTTTTTGACATCAGACTGGTTAACAAGTTGCAGTCTATTCAGTGATGTTGATATAGCGCATTATATTATATACACATATTAAAGAAGGTTGTGGTGACTAACCCCAGGCATCACCTTCAGAGTTTTTTAATAAGAAGTGGAGAAAAGTATCACTGTAATAGCATTTTTATGGCAGCATTTCAGTATCAAGAGGCAGATTCAGCTCCCGGTAAAGGCAAGGTTTGCATTTCCAGCAGCTTCAGTACGATCTGGATTAGGGGCCTCAAATAGCATTTCATTTTTGTGATATCTGCTTTTCTTCATGTTTCAGGTTACCCGAAATTAAACTGGAATGGGTTCAAATTTGCCACAGGACTAAGCTACTCAAAAAAATGGCAACAAGCTCTTTCTGAATCCACCTCTTTTCTGCTTTCAAAATAAAGAGGTGCACTTCTCAGAAGTTTGTAGCTTGGCGTGGGGAAATGAATGTGGGGGTTCGTGTGGCTGAAGTTAATTTGGTGAAAATATGCTGCAAATAAACGGGAGTTGCTTCTTAACTCAGAATATCTGTGAAGAGATTTGCAGGGAGAGCTACTTCAACAAAGGGAAATAACAGGGCTTTGGGCCCACACAGTTTTAAAGCCAAACAGGATTCCAAAATTATTTAAAAGCAGATCAAAATAGCACGAAACCAAGGAAGCTGCTCCAGTTGGTGATCTGTGCCCAATCCTCCTGGTATTTCTCCCATTAGCAAGTACTTTCCATTTCTGCTTTTTACGGTGTGAGAAAATGTATTTAAAACATGAAAACAGTTATTAATTGCAATAAAACACTCCAGGGCGAGAATTATGGTGCAATAATTCACACCTTGCTGTGTAGTCACGAGCTCTCGGCCTCTAGCCTCATGCCTAACAAGCTATTAAGCAGAAAGTATTGAACCACCTTTCGTGCCTCGTCATGTTTTATTGCCACGAAAAGGTTGCGTTCGGCTCGTTTTTAAAAAGTTGCAATTAAGGTGTACAGGTGTTGCATAATGTTTAATAGCTTAATGAAACAAGCGCTGGGTAGAGGCTCGGCGAAAAAAAAAAAAAAGAGGTCTCCCCCTTTCATGATGCTCCCCTCCGGTCCTCCAATTTAGCGTTTCCCCAGCCGTTTTCGCCGGGGAAAATTAAAAGCCTAACCCGAAAGCCGGCCGGCGCGGGGGGGGTCGGTGTCTCCTCTCGCCGGGAGAGGCCGGGGACAGGAGTCCATCAGTAGGTGGCGGTGGAGACCTTGCAGAAGCCGGCGGCCGGCGCCGGCTCCGCGCCCCGCAGCGCCCCGGGACCCTCGCCGGGCGGAGGCAGAGCCCGGCGGCCGGGCTGCCTTCCGGACCCGCTGTCACATAACCAGCTTGAGGATGAATTTTCCCCGGAGCCGCCACAGCCCTTGGTACGACCTTTGCGAACAACTATTAGTCATTCCCATCCGGGACGCCGCCAGCGCTGTCTGACTGCAGGGCTGCGCTGCGCAATCACTGCGCACAAGTGGCATCGCTCTCGGGAGCAGCTCTGGGCCCAGTGGGTACCCAAGAGCATGGGTGCGTAGGGGAGATGTATGCACCCTGACCCAAAGATACCCTCGCCCAGCAGAACCGGCACGGTTAAGCAAGGCCAAACAAACACCTGCCAGGCAATGGAGTTGTCCTAGCGTGACACAGGGCATATTTTGGCTTCCAAAGTTGTTATTGATAGTCAAGGACAAGAAGAGAAGAACTCCCTTTGTGCTCAGAGCACAGAGCGAATGGGTCAGTACCTCAGTCAAAACCCCAGCCTATCTCCTGAGCTCGCACAGAACATCTTCTGTTTGTAAAACTGGTCCTGAGCATACAGGACATAGAAATCGCTGTGACATATTAGACATGAAGTCCTAGGGTGCTATTTCTATGTGATTCTTTTTCAGAGTGGGTACATGCTTTAAAATGTAAAACAACATGCCCCTCTGCCTCCAAAAGGAAACGCTGTGATGCTGTCAGGTGCGCAGAAGGTATAAATCAGCAAGGTTCAGTGGGGCTGCGGTGATTCATAGGACCAGCTCAGGATGTTGCTCGAAACAATAGCAAAAATATCTATCGCTTCATCATTTCTATATAACAAATATAACAATCTATACCAAGCTGTCTAAAAAGAAAGCCCCCATGAGACTTTATAGTCTGAGCAAAAAATAGTTCTTTTTAGCCATATTAAAATTGTGCTCTAGGCAATCCTGCTTTAGCAGGGCAGTTGGACTAGATGATCTCTAGAGGTCCCTTCCAACTCTGAACATTCCGTGATTCCGTGAAAAGCTTTAAGCTTTGAATTCAAATCAGATAACAGCTCCCACTGCACCTATGAGGTGAAAGGAAAAACGGACACACGTGGCTTGTGCCGGGATGGATCCCGTGCACCTCCGAATCTGTTTTATGCCCCTGGAGCGCAGAGAGAGATGGTTCCCCGTGTGTCACTGCAGGTCAGACGCTGCTGCCTGCTCCCGGCCAAGAGGCGCTGCGCAGCCAAATCTCGCTATGATACGGCATGTTCCTGGAAGCTTCAGAAAGGAGCATCAGGATGTGAGTCAGGACGCCGTGGCGTGAGGCGGGATGGCGGCGGAGCCGGCAGCGGCCCGGGAGGGAGCAGGTACGCCTTTGAGTCAGCCAGGCTGCCCGCCTTGCCACCTTCCCCTGCCTGCCGGGCTGCGCTCGCGCATGGGCCGCCAGCGCGTCCGCCTCAGAAATGACACCTGCCTGCTTGAAAATACGATTACCGGGACAAACTACCTTCTGCAAAGTGTTTTTTTTTTCTCAAGCCAGGGTAAGGAGATACAAAGGACTCAGCCCGGAGTACCGAGCGGCTAATTAGCAACTGTCTATGTCAGTGAAAATTCCCCCATCCTCGGCACAGCCAGATGAAGATGAATTGCGAAATAGCCGCTGCTGTTGCCAGACTTTTTTTCTCAAGTTGCAAAAATTTCTGTCAGTCATACGCAACAAACCCTGAAAGTCACATAGCGTCGAGCTTTGCAATTCCTCCACCATCCTGGCAAGGACTTTAAAGGCAGCAACTGGCAGAAGACATGGGGTGAATGAAAGCTGGGATTAGTTTACTGGTGTCAAACTCGGAGGCAGACAAGAAAGAGTCAGATCTTTAATTGCTTTGAAAGGCTTTTCTGAGTCTGGGATTTGTCCGCCCTCCCATCCCCCCACCCCCACCCCGGTCTGATTTGCTAATCTTTCCGAAGGGAAACAGTTTTTATAGTGTGTCTTTCCCTTCCTTTGAGTGTAAGGCAGGAATGGTCTTGATTAGACTTGTTCATTCAGAGAGGTGTCTTGCTTAATAGAGGAAATGGACTATGAGCACAGAAATACTCTGCGTAGTTTTGTGCTCAGGAGAAAGATGCCGCCTGCCTAAAAACTTAATTTTTTTCCTCCTTCCCCCCCATCCTTTCCCAACATCTCTTACGTGCCCGTCTCTGACTCTTCTTCCCACTTGCTTTCTCTCATTCCTTCCTAGTGCCAGCAGCTTCAGGTGAAGGTATGAGAAGCACAAGGGACTGTGCTATGGTCCTGCTTGAGTCTGACCCAGGTTCTCTCTGAAGCAAGGCATCCGGAATGACTCAATCTCCCTCCCTCACTCGGGACCCAGCAAATCCTCAGCCTAATGCAGCACCGTGAAAAGGTGTGTCATCTCCCGGCAGCTGAAAGAATTAGTCAGTAGCTTAAATAAGGGGGACTTTCCAAAGGACAAGTTCATCACTGGCAGCGGCAGCGGCAGTGGCGGTGGCAGCAGCCGCACAAGGCTGGTATTCTCATACCTCTCAGCGCTGGAATATGAGGAGCTGGAAAATTACAGAGCAAACTGTAAAATTCCACCAGCAGCTACTTCACCCTGCAGGGTGGTTTCCCTCCATGTGCCAGGCTGTGGAAACCACTGTCACACCACAAAGCCACCTCCCAACGCAACAGCTGGGAGACCTGTAGGTTTCACAGAGGTGGGTGCGAGCCTCTGATTTACCCCCAGGGAAAGTTTTTCAAAGCCTTCTCATTTCCACTGGAAATTTAAAGGAGATGAGCATTCACTCCTCTCCATGGCCTTGAAAAGCCCCTTTTAGATTGCTAACAGGTGACAGGACTTATTCTGGTTGAGAACGACAGTGACAGATATGTCGTGTGTCTGGAAATTTTTAAGTTGTTGCGGGGGGAGAACTACCCAAATCCCCAGCTATTCTCTTGAAGAGAGATCTTTGGCAGCAAACTCCTGCCTCAGTGTTTGCTTTCATTTTATTTCAATATTGCTGTGGTTTTGTGGAGTATTGCAAAGGCTAGAGAAGTTCTAGAGGCATTTTGAACCTCTAAAAAACCTCCTGTGGGATAGGAGAATGAGGGAGTTTCTCCACACTGAGGCATCACGCTCTTGAGAATAAAGAAGAAAAATATCAGCCTCAAGCAGAAACCTTTCGAAAAGCAGTTGCTGAGGCTGTTTGTTCTAGCTGCGGTGCTTAGCGTTGATGCAGAACTTCCCAAGGCACACTAGGTGCTGCGTGGACATACAGGAGGGTACCAGCCCCTGAGGAGGATCAAGTGTGTAGTAAAGAAAACCATGGAAGACCACAGACAAAGCGTGGTGTGATCAGGTGCTGGGGTGCAGACCACAAGTTCTGCTCTTCACTCCCCTTTGCATTCAGTTTTTGCGCATCTGGTCTTCTGTGTTATGTCGTTTCTTTTAAACTCTGCACTAGAAAGGGTCTTGAGGAAGACAATCGTGCAAATCTGCCAGTGCCTTTGAGGATATCAGGCCTCCAGTACTGAGTTAGTGACACACTGGAAGTCTTGTATGAAGATTTTTTACTAGCTTTTCTTTAGAAAGAGATGGCAGGGAAGGGAGAAAAACAATTGAGTGCATCCTCATGGTTTATTTGAATTTCCTTCGCTCTTTTCATGTCCATGTCAAGAAAGCCAGTGCTCCAGTGATAGTAAGATGCCTGGAGATGATATCAAAGACAGGAGGAGAAAGCATCTGTTCTAGCTGTGTATATTTTGGGGATAAAAGGAGGAGAAGCGTGTATTCCTTCAAGTTTAAAGCGGCCTCAATGAGCAGCCTAGACTTGCAGAACCGTATATGCACAACGCGCTGTAAAGAGACAACAAGTAGCATTTTAGTAATGGCAAACTGGCTGTGGGGAGGGGGGGGTCCCTGTAAAACCTCTCAGGTCTCATTGCCAACTCGGTGCCAGAATCGGGAACTGCAGACAACTCCAAATACCGACCTGTGAAAACTCTGATTTCACAATCAACGTATGTGCTGCCCTAGCAGGTTAGTACATAAGCTGCTCAAATGAAATATAAACCATCTCTCCTCCTGAGTAAGCACACTCCTTCTGGGCTGGCGTCACCGCTGCTTTGAAGAACATGATGGCATTATGGGCAAACTGCTAAGTCTCTGGGTGCCAGTGACACGCAGAAGTTGAAAAGCTGAGTTTTGCAAATTAAGGTTGCATTGTTCTTTGTCTTCGGAGGTATGAGTCACCCTGGAGAGCTGCAGTTATTTGTTCAAGAGGGAGACTCCGTTCCACCACCCGTCCTCCTCTTCCCTCCCTCCTCACATCAAGAAGGAATGAAGTAAAAGAATTCAACCTTGACCTTCCACTCTTTTGGCTCCCCTGGAGGAGACACGCCGCCAGACTCCATGTCGCTGCAGTGTTCTCCCCTATCTCTAAGCGTACGGCTAAAGCACAAACTGAAACAGTGAGGAAATCAGGGACAGATACCACATGGATGTCGGCGGCGAGCAGACTTCACCCTTTGTCCCCCTGTGCCCAGCCTGGGAGGTGGCGCGGTGCAGAGCGCCCCGTGGCCCGGGCAGAAGGATGCCAGTACAAGCACGTACACGTGTGTACATGGCGCAGACATACACGTACACGCATGTACACTTGTCTACTTGCTGCATGGCACTGCGGTTTCCTTTGGCTTCCGAGGCGCCAGGGAGAGAGCAGGTTGTTGTGCTGCTGCTGGGAGGGTGCACGATCTGCGGTGACCTGCACAGGGACCAGGGGGTGGGACCTATTGGGGGAGTTACTGCTCCCTTATCCACCTGGGTAAATCCGCACCTAGAAATCACATCTCTCCAACTCTGGAGGGGAATTGCATGGGAACTGTGGCAGCTTCCCCTGAACTGCTGCCACAGTCCGTATGGGGCAAACCCTGCCGGACAACAGGGCATCTCTGTTCCTGTCCCACCTGTCCCCTTCCCCAGCTTCTCTCCTCTGCAGCTCTAGGTCACAGCTACTGCTCTCCTCTTCACCTTTCCCTGAACCACACTAGTACGTGATCGCCTCCCAGCTAATTAATTCCTTGACCCTCACACTGCCCCGTGAGGAAGGGTATTATTGCAATCCTCATTTCAGCAGGCGGAGAACTGATGTGCACAGGAAGCAAGGCTCCAGTTCAGCAGAGCACTTGGGGCACAGGGCTCAGGGCTCGGCTGAGTCAGAGCACATGTGAATTACCTGATGTCACCCCGGCAGGGAAAGTTCACCTGTAAAAACAGCTTGGGGGAGATGTATCTACTTCGCGTCAGTCAGCTCGCATCCTGAAAGCAGCCTACCTGAAGCGTAGGGCTCAGATGGGGTACAATGCTCACTGAGGAGCAGGTCAATTAGCCCATCTCACTACCCTGCTGCTGGTGAGAGCAGCTGCTTTCAGCCTGCCTTGGGCAGGTATACCATGCCCTGGAAACACAGACACAGAACTAGGTTGTTAATTGTGTGTAAAGTGTAATGCTGTCTCCTGGTGTCCTGGCTCTTGGGGCAGGATTCATCCCACCTAAGAGATTTACAATGTAGGTGTCTACCTCTGAGCTACTTGTCTAGACTCTAGACTTTGTTGCCAATAGGGTAAAACAGACACTTGTGGGGTGCAAGTTATTTCATCCTAAGGGAGACATCGAAGCCCAGCCAGGCGGGTGAATCACACCCCATGAACAGCTGTTTCTCTCCCCGATCGCAAAGATACCAGATGACTGTGTCAGATGGAGACGCACAAAACACGGATGTCTAAAGTTAGGTGAAATGAATCCCAGCCTGGATACACCTCCAAAGTTTCTTTTTCATGGGGTGGAGCAAGACCAAAGGAATTGGCGAGATGTCTCCTGGGCCAGGACCTGGAAGTCACATTGAGTTACTACTTGCAGACGTAGGATTACCTGCACCTTCCTTTCTAGGGCAATAACCTCTGTGCCTGTGGGCTGGACCTGACCCTGCTGGTCCTGGCAGGGGATTGCTGATACCCTGGTGCCCAGCCCCAGAGCCATTGCCCGAGCGGGACTCTGCCTTCGGGTGTTCAAATGAGCTCATTTCGCTCACAGCGAAGCATTTCCTAGCTTTGTGCCTACATTTCAAGACAATTAAATATGAGGCTGGAAGTTCCTTGGATGGGTTATTCCCGCTGGAAAACCAATGCCATGAAAAAAGGAGCAGAGTTGAATAAGGAAGTCTCTGCAGTCTACCGGGAGACACGGTGATAAAGGAATGACTACAACGTGGCCTCAGGTATCTTACAGGTTGCTCCTGATGATGTGAACTAATTACTCCATATTAAACTTCTTTAGCCTACAGATAAACAAAAAGTCCTCATCAATCTCTTCATTTACACTTTCAGTGCTCCCTCCTCTTTTTCAACATGAAAGCAGTGGAAGAAAAAACTTACTCTCTGGAGTTTACAGTCTTTGTATCCACCACAAAACACTGACCTTGATGTGAACTAATTAGGATTGCAATAGATTATTAATATGAGTCGGTAAGGTGGAGATTTGTCAGTATAAAAGAGGCCTTTGAAGATAACAGCCATTTACACTTTCATGATCTCATCCCAAGTGCTCAGAAGAAAGCCTATAAACTAATAAGGTAGAATTCATCGAGGGGCACTCTGCACACACAGTGGAGTATCACCCTCCAAACCCTTACTCAGGATGGCAAATGAAATCTGCTTGGATTCTTTTAAATTCCGACACAAATCAGGATTAAAACAACTTTTGGTAATAAGCAGATCTCTGATGATCTAAAGACAGACTGGTTCATTTTATTGACTTAGAGAAAGTAAGTGACATATCAAATGCAACCTTCATACTTTAACAACTGATGTCACCTTGAGAAAAATGATACTGAGCCCAGTGGTATGAAACCTCTCTCCAGAGTGCAGCTTTGATTTACAAGGTGAAGTAAGGTCTTCTTCATGTGAACATATGTTTGTACAGTCAGTTTGACTTAGAATGATGCATGGATTTTTTTAAAAAGGAAGTAGCTCAGAAACTGTTGCTCACTATAGTCCGAAACCAAAACGGACTTGTTGAAAACTCTATTAAATGATCTGCTCCTCTAAACTGTCAAGCTGGTTTTGAGGAGATCTACAAAACCGAAATGGAAAATGAGTCAAGCCCAGAAGTATGTGCTGAAAGCCCCAACTCACTGGGTTGTCAGGGGCATTCAGTCCAGAAATACATTTAAAATACCGTTTAAGAAATGCTTTGCTTCCTTTACAAAATCCCTTGGCACTTGCTGTGTAGCTGAGGAATGCAGCATCCTGCCGTGCTGCAGCCATCACCGATTCCACCCGACCTATAGTCCCGGCGGGTGGCAGCAGGACGTCTCCCCTGAACCAGAGAGGCTGGAGGAGCACAGACAGAGGAAGAGGATTAAAGGAAGGTAAAGACTCATCTCCTTGTTCAGCCCTTCTCCACGGCTGCAGGAGTGCTCAAGACATGCACTAGGTTCAGTTCTGCTTGCGTGTCTGCTCTGCCGGACATATTTAAATGCTATACTGATTGATTTCAGAGCAAGCTAGATCTAAATCTGAAGGGCAAAAAATACAGGCGGCACGAGCTTTGAAGTTTAAAGTGCTTCTCTCTTTAGTGCTGCTGAAGATGCCAAGCAGAAGCTCAGCAAAATCAACAGGCAGAGAAGCTGAAGCCCTTCTAGAGCAAGGTGCCACAAATGAGACCCCTAAATAAGTAAGCGAGAGGCTTTGAAAGCACAGGGCTCATCCAGAAACGCCCTGGACACGCTCTCCCCGTCAGGGTGGCTGGGAAGGTGGTCACCCTGAACAGGGGGGGCATGTCTGTGCCACCCATGAGGGTGGCAATGCCCGGAGGAAACCTGGGAGGAACCCTGCCGATGCTTCAGCTCCCGTTCACCTCCCTGGTGATGCCCCTTCTGCTGGACCTCTTCCTGCCAGGGACCTGGGACAACCTGGGACAGCTTGGAAACGTGCACTGCAGCCCCAAGTTTTGTGTACCTACATCCCAATCGTAATTTCTGGTTTGTGTGCAGGTGGGTGCTACCAGAATGGGTGGAGTAAGGAATAACAGCGTCGAAGGAAAGTTGTAATCCAGTATAGAAAAGAAGTGTCAACACATGTCAGATGTTGCAAAATGGCCCAGTGTGGAAGAAATAAAGTAATTCCCAGTATTAACTAACAAACAGCTGTTGTGTTGCCAGGCTGAGGAAGATGTCTTTTTGGAATAGGAAATGCGTGATGTTTTATACAAATAACAGCTTTGTTTCACTTTCTGTATTAAACATCTTAAAAATTAACCTTTAATATGCTAAACACTTCTGAACAGCTTGAAAAGTCTAGCTTGCTATAACCTCTTTTCAAATTACACCTTGTGACTAGCCTGTCTGCTCAGAAATAGCATGTAAAATTGCTGTTCTCTTCGCAGTTATGAGCCTATGAAACACTGACACATCAAAAACTTTTTAGAAACTTAGCTAAACCCAGCTAAACTTCACCGAATGTGCTGAACTGAGCAGCTTTAGACAAGTGTGGTATGAAGAGTAAGATCACAAGTCATCATTATAAGCAAAAGGAACTTTTTCCCATTTAAGAAACTAACTCAAAGCTAAACATAATCGTGATATGTAAGCAATCAGATATTGAATAATTGTTGCTTCCTTTCCTAATGAACACCAGTAAGAGTAAGACCAAACAAAGACATTTACATTTAACATAAAAATCCCATGTGATGTCGAGAAACACAGTTATTTTAGGTTAAAGATTGTTGGCTTGGTCAGGGAAAGAAAAACTTCAGAAAGTGCCCTAATGGAAACATTTTTATGTCTCATTTTCACTGTTTTAAAAATTGGCAACTTTATGAAACAATAAATTTAAATTCACCCAGAAATTATATATTTGCTGTTGTTGTTTTGCAGTTGTTGATATTTTGGAACCGCCAGGGAAACAAAACAAAAAAACCCTTCATTTATTTGTGCAGCTCTTTAATCTGTTTAAATTAATATGCTGTATTACTCATTTTTTCCCCAACGTGATCCTAAAATGATCGCTTAGCTGCACTCACATTAGTCTCTCCTGCCAGTGAATTAAATATGAAATGGTTTCTTCCCCCGTCCTCCAGCAGCTCTTCCCCCATCCTCACATGCTCATTTAGCCAGTCTGAATTTACAGATAAGCTGATGATGAGACACTAGAAGGCAAAACCAGACAATTACCTAGGCAAATGTTTGAAGGATTTGAGCCCTGCGGCAAAAATGCTGTTTACTGAAGACTGAAAGCGCCATTTCTACTTAGTACAAGCCAGTGTGTCTGAACTCAGCAGTTCTGGATAGTGGCCACCAGTGGACTCAGAGCAAGGTTTATAGGTGCAAGATAACATCATGCTCCCGTCTGCATTTCATCACCGCGGGGCCTTTTTCTGTATTCCTAAACAAAGGCATGCAAGTACCAACAGAAGTAGGCTTTACCATCCGTCTTTATATTCACTCATTACATAGTTAATCATTTATTTTTATGCTGAAGACCACCCCGACAAGGTGCAAGGGCAGATCCTCAGCTGGCCTGGCTAGTAGCGCAAGGCCAACTCACGTCGGCTGAAGAGCCGTCTTTCGGTCTGCTTCTGCACCTTTCAAAGCTCACTGGATACGAGCAGGGTTGCAGTGCCTCACCATCTCCTTTTCCCCTTCCTACTTTTCCTCCTCGAAAGATGTTTTGGGGCAAAGAACGGAAACTGCACCGAGAGTCAAGATGAGGAGCGAGAACACAACGCTGTGTTGCATTCCACGCCGCTCCTCCCACCCAGCCCTCCAGCCTACCCACTCCCGTCTGCGCAGCCCCGGCGATTAAACCGGGGATGGCGCTGGCAAAAATGGAGGCGATCGGGCTAGAAAGTGTAGAAAAGAGCACAGCAGCAGTTCTGCCAGCCCAGGAGGCTCAGTTAGCCTTTGCCAATACAGGGCAAACAGGTATGTGGGGAGAGTCTGGAAGGCCACTCTGTATTTTCAGGCTGTTTCAGCAGTAGGGAGCGAACTCCCCCTCCAAGGAAATGCTCAGCCAAATGCCTTCTGTCTGAGTTGGGGAAAAATTGCCATTAACATAGTAAATAGAAAAAAAAATCCACCTGCATGGGACAGGTCTGCAGCTCCTGCCACAGTAGGGTGCAACAGAAAGGGCAGGAAAAGGCTCTAAAACATTACCATTTCCTGAGGATGCACATCTAAGACATTTGTGCAGCAGAACTGAAGGAGGAAGACTGGACGAAGGGAGACCACAAGGGCAAAGAAGGACGACCAAGACAAAGATCAGGCTCCTGCCTTCTATTCGGGAGTGACGGGTGTCTGGAGCCAGGCTGATCCTCCACCCAGGCTGAGCTGCTTCACTGCCAGGAAGCAGAGAATCTCAGCCACGCTGGCATCTGAGCGCAGCACCTTTCACAACCTCTGAGACCTCAAGAAATGGCCCCAAAATGCTAGGTAAATAGCACACTGATAAGAAGCTATTAATAGCACTAACCCAGCTGGAGGTAAACTTTCCAGTAGGAGTGTGACAAACTAGGTGTCCATCTCCCGTGCTTAATCCACCAGGCACGCTTTTACAGACTGAGTCTCTGGAGACCAAGCCTTAGTCACATTTAACTGTCAGGATTGAGCTACACTTTCCATAAGCACTCCACTGTCTTTGTTTTGTAAATATATTTTCCCATAAAGAAAAGAGGAGCATGTTGCATCAAGGCATGTGGAACGTGTCTTGCGAGGAGACAGCATTTCCTCAGTCCTCCTTCTATTTTTTTTTCCTCCTTCTTCAAATGTGAAAAATAAGTTGTATGACAGCCTTTGGTGGAGATGTGTGCAACAAGGCCTTCATTGTCTCAGACAGGTGTGAGATTGGAATTGATTCAGCGCCAGCAACCCCAGTATCAGAGCCAGCTCTGTGAGCTGAAAACATACACCAACCATCCAGTAATACCACTGCAGCCAGCCAGAGACTCAACAATTTAAGGCTTAACACACACACAACATAAATCAGATGAGGATGTACCAGCCAACCGTCAGCTTCTTGGGCAGATGCCTGCAGACCGTCTGTGCAGATCAGACCTTGCCTGTTTCGGTTATTGGAAACATTTTTTATATTTTTTTTTTTCATATAAAGATGAGAGGCTGGGTGGAGCAGCTAGCTCAGACACATTTACATTTGCCCCATCTTGCCCCAACAGCCCTCCTTTGCTTGCTGTTTGGAGGCAGTCCTTCTTGTAAAGTCACTTTATTCCAAGTGCAGGAGGGAAGGAATTACATCTTGGGGAAATGTTTAATGTACAAATACAAAAATCACATGGACACGCACTCAGTATGCACCACCCTCACGAAACAAAACCGTTCCCTTCCATGGAAGTTTAGGAGGCTCTGAACATGATCAAACAAGCACAAGAATTAGCACAGCTGTTTTTCTCTTTCTTTCTTTCTTTCTTTCTTTCTTTCTTTCTTTCTTTCTTTCTTTCTTTCTTTCTTTCTTTCTCTCTCTCTCTCTCTCTCTCTCTTTCTCTCTTTCTCTCTTTCTCTCTTTCTTTTTTTTTCCCCATGGATATATTTCCTTCACTTTTCCAGGAGAACCTGTTTTCACACTCTGTCCTCTCTGCCTTTACTTATCTCACCTGCATCAACCCAGTCCCCGCTCTACGTCTGGCCGGGTTAGTCACCCCAGCGAGGGCAAGAGCGGGCAGTGCCGGTGGCCTCCCGCTCCTCCCCCAGGCTCTGGCACATGCAGGGACAGATCCTGTGTGGCACCCGCCACCCCGGGCTCGGTCACCCCTGGGTGACCCACAGACACACTGGTGATGGCCGGGCACTCCACCGTGCCCGAGGCACCTGACGAGCCCTGCTCCGCCTGGTCTCTCCCTATGCCCTGGCAGCGGGGTTTTAGCTGCCCTTGACCCCAGCTGCAAGCCCTTGTCCCTTCTCCAGCTCCTCCGTCCCCGGGGGAGGACACGGGGCTCTTGCATTTCATAACACAGATGGGCACCACTCACAGACTGTTGCCGAGATAAAGGGGAGGCTTCCCGGGGCCAGGGCTGATTCCTGCAGGTCGCAGGCTGGTCCCCTGCCATGTCCACCTGGGGGGCTTATCTGCTGGCCAGGCAATGGGAGACAGTTTGCAAGGGTGGAGGCTGGGGAGCACCATCGGCACAAGAGCCTGGTGCAGACACCCAGGTATGTGCTTAAAAGCTGAAGGCAGCTAACAGAGAGCTTTTCAAAAAAGTATTTGCAGAGGAGGGGTAAAAATGACAGTAGCCTAGCGATCTATTTGTATCTAGGTGAGCATTAGTCGGCGAATCGTGGTTTACACTCTCTTGAAGTGTCTCCCTCCCTTTTGTGTCGTTCCTTTTCAAGTTAACACAAGTGCACCCTTTTATTATAATGTACGGCAGAGCAGAACTGTTTTCTGGTGGATACCTTCCCCCATGAACTAATTAATACCGAGTTTGAATTTGCAAATGGTTTTGCATGTGAAATTGCTCATGTATATATAGGTCTCAAGGATATCAAAGAGACTATTCTTTTGAGCAGTTATTCACGTGCTTTACTGCAGAATGAGGATCATTGTTTGGACTTGGGGTTTTTAAAATTAAACATACTTCAGTAACCTTATGCAGTGAGAACTGAAATCATCACAAACGCTACACTTGCTCAGCTACCTGTAAATCATCACCACACTAATAAAATGAAGAATCGCTTCTGACAAAACATTGTCTTTCCTACAGGCCAAAGGATGTAGCAGTTTACAGTAACTTCTCTGGATACTAGAAACTTATCAATGAATAAAGCAGGGAATCTATAACTTCCTTCTATGCAAAGAGGTTTTGGTTTCATTGTTTTTTGTTAGTAATGTTCACCTGAATTTGATCTGCCGGAAGCTAAGGGAACCTAAACTGGCCAAGTCGTATTTAAAAGCTCTGATATTTGTAGTTATTTAAAAAGGCAGAGGATGCAAACTACAGTGGTTTATATTCTAAAGCGTGCTGAGTGATCCGGTTCCACTTTTGGGTACCTAATCAAAGTCATTCAAAACATCTCTTTCTGCAGATATCCAGGCTCCTTGAAAGTGCCTGGAGTTGAGCACTAAAACCTGGAAGCTCTCAGAACCACCAGTGTTGAACTGAGTATCTTGGCCAACACAGATAAACCAAGTAAACCTCTGAAACAGACTTAGGCATTTACTGTCGGAAATCAAGCCGACCCTGACAGCAAAACCACAATTTTTTAATGGATCTATTTCCTATGATTATTTTTTTTTCAGTGCTTTTAAGTGAAGAGATGTATAAATAGAATGAAAATGGTCAGATGGATACAATCGTCTATTTGACTATATAATGTGCATTTCCCCACATAATTGATTGTTTTACCGAGCACATCCAAGCCCATTGTTCTTTGCATGTGAACAATCTCCATTTATAGGGGTCATAATATACTGAATACACAGGGAAAACTTATAAAAAAGTTTGCTAAGGGCGTACTGTGTACTCAGTCGTATGAAAGGAGCCCTGTGAACCCTCTAAGCACACGGGATCACTAGAGAAGATCTGTTTGATGCAACATCTTGTTAAAGGCATGGCAGCAGAAGAGGCGAGGGCATGCCTGCACTTGATGCTTCGAAAGGAGCCCCCCCCCCCGCCATGGATAAATCCCACTGGTGAAGAAAGCAGAGTCCGGAATGCAAAGCCCCTTGGCTGCTATGAGCATCGGTAGCCGCTGCAGCCTCTTGTGGATTTAGAGGGGTTTATTTCACTCCATCCAAACCTAGCTGTCTGCACCAACCCAGACCACGCGGGCTCTGTATACTGAGGTGGGGTTTTCACCTCAGAAACAACCATTTGAATAATAACTTGTGTGCTAGTCTCCTTGTTTCCTCCTTCTTTGTTTTCTAGATGGCAAATAGTATGGCTGTCCATGGTCATTCCGCTCTAAACCCTCGGCACATCAAGTTTGGAGGGGCTCAATTCAGTATTTGAGGGAAAAGAACACATTCAATTACAAAATCAAAGTGGTATCTTCTGGCACATAGGCAGCATCAGCTGAATAATAAGCTGGTTTCAGTGGGTGTTTGTTTTTAGGGTAAGGAGCTCTTATTTATTTTTTGTTTGTTTTATTTACCATGGAAGGTAATTTGAGCTCTGGTATCAAAACACGTCATGTTCTGCCAAGAGGGGATTAAAGAGGAGAATGCTATGGAAAGAAACTGGGTTTGTCAGTAAAGGACTGAGAGAGATTTTATTTACTGCAGTTTTGCAATCAGGGCTTTTAATCTTCCTCACAATTGGGCTATTCAAAGGCCGAGAATATGCTTCAAGGGCCAGTGAGGAATAACCCAAAACCCAAGAAGCAGCTGCCTCAAATGCTGAAATGCTATCAAACACAAGGCCACCTGTCGTTGTCCAAAGTTCAGGACAGTGGGAGCACCTACCTCCAGGGCAGGCAGGGATATTTGCTTTAGACATCTCCAGCACGCCGATGCCATAGGTGAGATTTGACGCCAGGCAAGGGAAGCGGTGAGCCAGAATAAGGTGTTTCCATGGAAAAGTAAGAGAGCCCAGTGACCCAGCTAACCTCAACAGCAGATAGAAATGTCCCCTGAGGTACAGTGCATTAAAGCTGCCATCCTGAAAGATGCTGAGCCTTCTCAGTTGCCCCAGAAAGGAGGAGGAGAGAAGAACAGGCAGAGGCTCCACCTCGGTGGGGTGACACCAGCACTGCTGTACCAGGAGAGAGCGAAAGGGGCAAGAAGCAAGCCCGAGTAATTCACTCTTTTCTCTGGCCATCAGTGACCACCAAGAGCACTAATGCTGGACCGGTAGCATCGATGCAGGCACAAGATTCCCGCATTGGCTCGGAGAGCGGCTCCACTTTTGCAATGACATAGCGGAGAAGGGACTTTGGCATACTGAGTTGAAGATGACAAAACAAAACAAACCAGAGATCACCGTGCAAATTCAAAACCGAACCGGGGATACTTGTCCCTACCTGCAAGCTCTGGTTTTTTTAGAAGTATCCATCAGCTCAGCGTTGTTCTCATGTGGTAAAAGACATGGACTGATTAATGAAAAATAAAACTGTCTGGGCACGAGCTGCCAAATTTTACAGCTGCCTAAAGATTCAGCTAGACGGATTTGCAAAGCTATCTCCATAGCTGTCACTGATTTCTCTGTGGCTTAGCTGCATGGGCACTATCAAAAATCTTCCTAAAACACCTTTTTGGTATGCTAAATTTTCCTAAATACTCTGTAAAAAAATCAAGCTCTAAATAGCTTGCCAAAAGATATGCAGAATGACTTTGACAAAACTTAGAACAAAATATAGATCTCTAAACTTCTCGATTTCTGCTTTAAACCAAGTTTTCCTTTTCTTTAGTTAAACTCATTCTTTAGGATGCTCCATATGGCGGCCAAAAGGGAAAAAAAAAAAAAGGAGGAAAATTTGTGTAAGTGGAGATGTTGCTTGGGGACTGAGAACATATTTGTTGCCTTATCTACTGCTTTTTTAACCTCAGGAAGTGCCAGGCAATTGGAATATGAAGATCGGTATCTTAAATATATCGACACTTGGAAATCTTCTGGATTAAACACCATTACATAACTCTTTCCATTAGTGCCTTAAGTTGATGAAAAAACTAAACAATTTCAAGCCCTATTTTTTTTTTTCTTTTNTTTTTTTTTTTTTTTTTCTAGAGCTGAATGTGAGGAGGCAGAGGAGGCTCTTGAGCAAGGCTTATGCCCCAGAGCTGGGCGTGCTGCCCACAACGCGGGCAGGTGTTGAGGAACTGGCTTCCTCACCTCGCTCTGCCCCGAGTGGGAACAGTAAGAGGAGGCACAAATCTGTGGCTGAAGGGGATGAATCCTCAAGGTGCAGGGGGAGGTGGGGAGGGGGCGGCAGGACAGATTCCTGCCACCCGCAAATGGGAAAAGCCTTCTCCTTAGCAGGCGAAGCGCGAGGTCTCCAGTGCCGGTGCTGGAGAGCCAGCTGAGCCCACATCCCAGATGGGATTTGTGATGAAGACCTGGTGGTCCAACTGGGATTAAGGAGCCTGCCCGGAATTTCCAGGAGAGGTTTTATCTTGTCACTGAGATCCGACAGAGCAAATTGCTGAGAAGATCCTTGAGTCACCTCCTGCCTGTCCCGGAGAATGAAATGTCACTTGTTTCGCCTCGGTGAAGCCCCAGGTGTGAAGAATTGATCAAATTGAAGAAAATATAGGCCTGGAGAGCATCTCCTGGGTCCTGCAGCCCAGACACATCTTGGGTTCTGTACTTACATAACATAGCAATAACTGTCTTAAATTACATCTTTCTGTCTCTAATAGCCCCCAGGAAGGCTGCCAGGGCTACTCTGATACCTCGGAACCATCTTCTAATTTCCAGCCTAAATTCATTGACGGTCAGTTTACAGAATAACCACTTGTTCTCGAGCCAAGACTGTCCTTCGTCGCAAATGGTTCTCCTCCCTCCCCAGTGTTGAACCTCTCTGCTGTGTTTATTGACTGTAATTATCTTCCCTCTCAGCCTTTGTTTCGGCATGCTGAATAATCCTGGCTATGCTAATCTCTCCTTTAAAGAAAGGTCTTTATTCCTCTCATCATACTAACAGCCCCCCTCTGCACCCACTGACACCTGAATTAATTTTTCTTGAACACTGGATAATCATTACTTAATCTGGACCTCAGAGGAGATTTTTCTGTAGCTTTCTATACTGCTATTAATACAGTATCCCACCTATGGTATCTCAAAAGGGCAAAACTGCTCGTCCGCTCCTAGCAGGGAAGGAGGGAAGAGAGATTTCTAAGGCTGGATGGAGGGAATTCCTTCGGACCGCTCTCGTTCCTGGGCTACTGCTGGGTATCACCACCCCTCTCGTGTGTCACAGCACAACCAGCCCTGCAGAAATGCAAAGGCTTAGCAGAGATAACGTGTTACGGTAAGAAAATTTTATCCCTGTCAAAGTTAGTATTTGGAGAGGACCCAAATGGTGTCACAAACTTTATGAATCAAATGGAAGACATGCCTCTTGCTGTAAGGAGCCTATTTCCACATGGGATGAAATGACTGAGTAAAAAACGATGTTGAGAGCTGCAGCCAGGAAAAAATGGCCACTATGAAGCTGTGGGTTATTTAGTTACATATGCACGTCTTTTGTATCTCTTTACCATAGTGAGATTTTCTTGTCTATACAATAGATTCTGTATATACTATAACCTCACAAATGTTCTCCAAGATAGAGATATGGAGGGTGTTAGTTTCACCACAAAATGAAACATCTTGCTTGGCCAAAAATGCTACGCAAAATACTTTTGTGCTTGTGCAAATGTCAAGAGTCACATTTTGCTGCTCCCCTTTAGATTATGCTTTAAAGCAAACTTCCTAAGACATGCTCCAGTTTGGTCGGCACAAGTAACTCTGTGTTCTGGTTCCAGCTGGGATAGAGTTAATTTTCTTCCTAGTAGCTGCTGTGTTTTGGATTTAGTATGAGAATAATGTTGATAGCACATATTGTTTTAGTTGTTGCTATGTAATGCTTATATTAAGTCAAGGGCTTTTTCAGCTTCCCATAGAAGCTGAGAGGGAGCATAGACAGGACAAGCTGGCCAAAGGGATATTCCATACCATAGACGTCATGCTCAGTATATAAATGGAGGTTGGCGGGGGGGCAGGAATCCGCGATCACTGCTTGGGATGGGCTGGGCAACCGATCCTCGGGTGGTGAGCAATTGCATTGCATCGCTTTACTTTGTATATTCTTTTATCATTATTATTATTTTATCTTCCATTACTGCTCTATTAAACTGCCTTTATCGCAACCCATGAGTTTTTTTCTCTCCTTTTTCTCCCTTTTCTCCCTACCCTACTGGGGCCGGGGGTGGGGGGAGGAGTGAGTGAATGGCTGCATGGTCCTAGTTGCTGGTTGGGGTTAAACCATGACACTCTGGACAAAATCGGGAGCACCTGTGCCTGTAGAGCTACAAGATGGGTTCAAACACCCTTAAACAGAAGGTTTATATATATTTGTTAGTAGGGGGCATGAAAGAGGAGGGATTTTTTCCCCGGAGTGGACTTCTATTAGACTGAATGAAAGAAGAATTGTTTTGCACGTGCTAATCCAGCTCACATGCTGGTGTGCTCATCTCTTCAGATGCAAACTGGTTTATGACACGATAAATAGACAGCAGGGTGAGTCTGCTGCTAATAACACTGTACCCCTTAAAAAGAAAAACTGCTGAAGTTAGTCATGGCATTATATAAAAGTATTATGTGCTGAGCAATAACTGTGAATCAAAGAAACATATTGTACTTTCAGTAAAACGATATTTTCTCTCTATAAAATTTCCTTTCTGATAGAGCCAGTTGGAACCCTTCCAGCTAAACCGATTTGGTTTGCAAAATATTTTGGGAAAACATCACTACTTCAACAAACTTCCTGTGACCTGTGGTGGCTGTGGCACTCGAGCTCTGGGTCCATGCCACCAAGGTGGCTTCGCCTCCTTCGTTTTCCCCACGCAGAAGCTTTTTGGTGGCTACTGGCATTGAAAGGAGGGGAAAGGAGAAAGAGCATCTCTCTCCCCCTTGCCCGAAGCGGGCTCCCGGCACGCATCCAGTCGTCGGCCCACCCGAGGAGACAGGTGATGGAGGGGAGCTCCATCAAAGGGGATCTCCCCTGGCCGCTAGCAAAACGTTCGTGACCTGGCTCATGGCGGGGAAACTGTACTCCGGGGCTGGGTAGGAGGGCTCCCAGGAGAAGCGCCGGAGCTGGGGAGCTTGGCAGCCCTGGCTGTGCTGATTGGGAACGATGCACCCACTGCCCACGCTGCCCACCAGCATGACTCACCCCCGGCTACTTTGCCGGCCAGGGGAGGCAGAAGCGGCACCGATAGGAAGGGTGCCAAGCTCAGGCAGGCACTCGCTCAACATGCCGGGGAGTGTATTTTGGGACAGAGAGCTCAGGCAGTTAATCGAGTGGAAATGGGACTATACGCCGTTAAAGCACCATGCGCTCGCGCTGCAAAGCCGTGCCGGGTGAAGGCAAGACGGGGAGACACAGATGTGCCCAAAGAGGACATAAAAGTATCAGCATTTAGTGCATTGCACAACGGAAAGAGTTGGCGAGCCCCTAATCTTGAGAGCCTGTTTATCTGTTTTGGCAGGGAGCTACGAGCACGTCAATACGGATTCTCAAAAGCACCCGAAAACTGCATTTTGCAGCAGCAAAACATGGAGGCAGAATGACAGCCCTGTCAAAGCCCACTCTGTGACGCTGCCTTGTGAGCGCCTCTATTAACCTACAGCCTATGAAGCTGATTTAAAAGTGGAAATATTAAAAATCAGGGCAGGATACAGCCGTAGTAGGAACAAAGCCATTTTAATTCCTGGGTTTAAACACCGCCCTTGACTCCACTCCTGTATTTCACCGGTTCATGGTAACCCTGATAAACTTGGGCTGTTTTTGGTGGAGCGAGATTACGATAGCAAAGACCTTGAAATGTCTCTTAAACAAAGCGTATTGCACCTGGAGGAAGACAAAAGGCTGGCTTGTAACAAAATAATCTCTCAGTCATTATGTTTCTTGCTAATTCAAAGAGCTGATCTCTAAATGATCTCTCTTGCTTTGCTATCGGTGCTAATTCTGCTGCTTCGCTTAAAGATCTGTCAGCAATTTTATTACAGCCTCTTGTTTCCAGGGATTTTAGACTTGGTCATAAAAGCGTGGTCCCAGCTGAAACTTAACATATAAGGTTACAAAATTTAAAAAAAGGCAAAAAAAAAAAAAAAAAAGCTAGGTAGCAAATTCAGATATTTTTTAAGGCTATAAAAGCATAAAAAGAACCAGAAACATGTAGCTTAAAGTGATTATAATGATTATTTGTTTTCCCTAGACAGAATAAATAACTTTTTTTTTTAACCTACAGGTGATTAATAAATCACCAGTTGGAAACATTGTTTGGGCTAATTTGGAAAAAAAAGTTGAAGTTGTTTAATTGCACATGTTTTTGGATGATAATTCTAACCCCACTAGTTAGAAATTTATTTATGCAATTCACTAACCCAACATTAATGCCTCCAAAAGAATACCTTCTTGGCCTGATGACTTACACATTTAAAATATTTCTATTGGCCCTGAAAAAAATGATATCGCAAAGAAACCATATAAATTCTTATTTATGTAAAAACTCTTGAATTACAGATCTACCTACTCTGGTTAACTGTAACCACTGTAAAATCAGTAATTATGTATTTAGCATCTGGTTCGGGCTCGTGTTAGAAGAAACTCAACCGTAATATATAGCTAGATTTATTTATAGTTAGTATACATATGAACTTAAATGCTTATCAAGGGTCTTGCCTAAACTTTCCTAAACAACAGCTCAGCACAGCTCAGATGGCTCTGTCTATTTTCTGTTCCTCTCCGTACAAAGGAAGGGGTGAGTTAAGGTTGAAGCGTTGGCTGGGTTTGGAGCTTTAGCTGCATTTCCTTACCCTATGCGTGTAGGTCAAATCCTTTGACATTATACGCTTGGTACTGGCACAAAGTAATCTTTCAACTTAAACCATGTGTGATGTGGTGGAAGCTTTTTCTCCCCTTATGTTCCCCTTTGGTCTGTGAATTGGCTATGGTTAGATCTTTTAAACCAACAGGTGTACTTTCTCCCCCCTTGTGATATAAAAGAAGCATAAAACTCGATTATAGCAATTTACGGTCTCTTTACTTGCTTGGACTTGTATCCATGACACAAGCAGCTTTATGCTCAAATTCAAGACTTGGTAAAATAGGAAGTTAAAATTAACCTCAATCCTTTTATAGATGAAAACCTCAACAAATAAACAGTGGTTTAGCGGCATGGCAACCTGCCCCTTTAAATCCAAGAACTAGTCTGAGATGTCTATTTTGAGTTAGTTTTGTTTTTTAAAAAAAAGATAATTGGACTTGGATGAACAGAGGAATAGCCTGTGATTCATACTGGTGTGAGTTAAAGCAAAGTTTAATGCTACTGCTTGGAAGTTAGCAGTGTATGGGGTTTTATGGCTTATTTTATGCTGTATAAAAAGCAGTCTGTGCGCTTCTCAGCGAGAGAGTTTCAATAAAAGTGCTTCAGGATGCAAAGATGTATAGATAGGTATAGCAATGCTATGGAGCAGGTAAGAATTGTTTCATTTTTGGTGGTCTGCATTCTGAAACGCAGCGCTTTTTATTAAAAATTAAAAAATGAAAATATCCCGACTCCCTAGAGGTCACACAGGACACCAGCCCAAAACCCAATCATCCTTTGAACACTGAGGAAAAAATGATGGTGCTGAAGCTCCTTCCTGCCCCAGCTCTTTTTCCCTGCTGTGATAGCGTGACCCTGAAAGGACGAGCCCTAGAAATTAAAAGGCGTCTGCAGCAGAGACAGTCCTAAATGAGGGAGGCTTCAGTTTGGGGCTTATTTTACTGATAGCAACTGCAAGACTCAACAAGTTGCTCAATGGATAACGTGCACATTTTGGAGGCAGAGGAAAAGGGGAACTGGGAGAGAGCAGACCGGGAGGTGAAGAGGAGGGTATCGACGAGGAAACGTTAGCAGTTCGACTGCTATCGTTTTCTGAGCTACGCCTGCAGGTGAAACGCATTAAAGTCTTGTTTGCAGAGAGCAAAGCAGAGCAACGTGCTAAAACTATTTCTGGAGGGAGCAGCTGAATCCCCATCCGAACATGAAAAGCCTATCGCTCTGAAGTTGTACAAGCGAGGGACTTCCAGAGGGAACCAGGAAAGAGGGATACTCGACGTTAAACCCGATACCCTGCTAAGCGTATAGTGTTCCCAAGAAGCTGAAGAATGCAAGCCTGCGACCGATACCTCCACCCACGGAGCTGCTGGCTGCTGAGTAGCCATAATAATATGTGCGTTTGCTTTTATAGGGACGGAGCTGTCGCGCAGGAGGAACCCAACGTGGTTTGCTCGGCAAATCGGAGAGCGAAGCGAGGGGACTGGCAGGGGCTGGGAGAGGTGCAGGACTGGGTCCTTCGCCCGCGCTGACCTGGCGTGGCTCCAGGGAGGGAAGGCGCTGGGTGATCCTTCCAACTGTCTTTTTGCCCGCCTCTTTCTACAGCACAGCACATGACAATTGTGTTGATTTATTTCCCTTGCTTCCCGATAATGCCCGCTTCTGCTCACAGCAAAGACAATGGCAGATATGCAGTAGATTTCACTAAGCCAAAGACCTTCCTAGGCCTGGGAATAAAAGGATGTAACAAGCGTTTGCCTTAGGTAAGCAGTAACATTTTCTGCATGCAACAAAGAGCACCTTGGTTTTAAAAACAAATGCCGAAAAACCCCTTTATGCCAATTGCGGTAACTATTTCTCGCCAAAACCCCAGCAGAAAACCTCGACTAAGGCCATTTCATTCTGGCTGGAAGAATAGAGGAAAATTCCATTAGGAACAGCACTCGCTAAAACTAATACTGTCCCACACCCTCCCTTTCGGTGCATCTCACTATGAATCTGCATTTTGATACGCGTTTTGCAAAACCACGTATCAGCTGACGGTTTAGCGACCTGATTCACTGCTCCCCGAGTTCCAGCTGATCCTAGGGACAGAGTTGGTTTTAGCAGGGACAGACTCAGCTCTAGTGGTGGCAGAAAAGATTTCAAGTTAGATAACTTGGTTTCACTGGCATCATCCAAGGAGACAGGGCTCCTGAGTCACCGTTTTGCAGGTTTTTGTTCAAATAAAACCCACTGGATAACCACCGGCTACAGAAACACACTCAAACCAGCCTGTCCACGTTAATGTCTTAGCACTAAGAGGTTGTCTTCAGCGGACAAAGCACTTTGCAAAGTTTTCTTTGCTACTGCCTTCCTGGGAAAGGTCAAAGCAAGGTGTTGACGGTATTTCTCTTTCATTCAAGCACACAATGTAATTGATTAAATATCCATCAGGAAATACACCTACATATAGAAAAAGGCCTGGCATAATTCATCTTTGCAAGAAAACCATGACTTTCAGGACGTTACGGTTCTAACACAGGTGAGGTTAACACCGTGAGCTGTACTGACACCAGGAAGACAAGGCAGTATAGACCCCTTAAAAGCTGTCAGGTCTTTAGAAATAGAGACGTATGTTAGGAAGCCCCTCCTTTCACTCGTTAAAGGCTCTCACTCATTAAAGGCGGCCAAGGAGAGTCCAGAAGAGATGGAGGGACAGGGGGGCAACGCCTGCGAGCCGCCGTGCTCCGCAGGATGGCGGGGTGGAGATGGGTGAGTGGGGGGGGGAGGATTTCAGGTACTTACCCTGAATCTGACTCTGAGGCTGAGGGTTAAAAGCAGTGGTGTGGTTCAAGGAGGCTCGTGGGTTGGGTGTGGGGGCTGGGTGGTGTGGGCTGACCCTCATGGCCGTACGCCGCAACTGCTCCAGTTCACTCAGGCGCTCTGAAAAGGACAAGCTCCCGGGCTTTGTCTGCTCATCTATTTTCTGACGATGTCCTATTGTGGGAGGGGGGGGAAAAAGATCAGAAAATCTCACTGATACATGAGGTCTGTTGACTTTTTTTCTTTTTAATTTTTTTTTTCTTTATTTTTTAACCCCTCATCCACTGGCAAAGTACCTAACCAGCTAGCGGCTGTCTGAAATTAAACTGAAACCGCTTCTCTACAAGCACAGGAGACACAAACCAGTCATGCATTGTAACCATATCGCGGGGCAGCCCGAGACATGGCCTACTGTGAAGAACCAGATTCACTGAAAATTGCTGTGCCTTTACACCTCTCACTGAGACAAGAGGCATTTCTAAAAGGAGGACTGTCTGCGGGGATGCATAAAAGGAGGAAAAATCAAGTGGCCCCCATGCTAAACCTCTACTGGAATAACTCCTCGAAAATGCAATCCCAGATTGCCATAAAGTACTGTAATTACACAAGTATGGGGCTACAAAATAACAAACCCAAACAAATCCCATTTTTGGATCCTTCAGCGATGGATTTACAGACAGAAACAGGAAAGAAACACCAGAAGCTGGCAGAATTGAAACTGAGGGGTAATGAAGTCTGTCTTAGTGGCATTGTGAGCTTCCAAAACAGGAGGTCCCACCAGACATCCAACTATAAGAGAGTAGATGCTGACATTATAGAATTGGCCAGTGCACAGCAGATGTGGCCACGGCCACATGGGAGCTGGGGGGTTCAGCACTCCTCAGGTCAGCCCTTGGAGCACGGGGTCCCCATGAACCTCTGGTGCTGTGGCCCTGAGGGGCTGGGAGGGGACGGGGAAGACGCTGGAAAGGGCCGGCTCCAGTGCAGCACTGGGGCACGTCCAGATTCAGCTGGAAGGGCAGAGACATATCTCATCATGGGCAGGAGTGCTTTCAAGATAAGCCTTAGTTAGCAGTGAGTGGTATGCAAAGAGCAAGGTAATGCATTTGTAACTGTTGCCTGTGTCTACTCTCTGCTCTGGGATCCTTTGTGTGTCAACCTGCAACCACAAAGACCACACACACAGAGCATGCAAGAGGGACGTCTCACCTGCTGGAGCACTTGCTCTCCGGTAGCCATGATGAAAGGGCAAATTTTAAATCCTCCTTCCACCCTCTTAAGAGCTAACCTATTGCCACGACTTTGCAAACCACTTTTGTGTCCATTGGTGTCCAATCTTAGGAGATATCCTTCGAAAGTGGGGTATCTTATCCTGGAAGGCTGCTGTCACAAAGCTTTGGGGCTGAAATGGAAACCTCCCTAGCAGACTTGCGTTTGATGAAATGTCTGAAATGGGATGGTTCAGTCACGTTTCCAACCAGGTGGAATCAAAACTTTCCTTTGTAATTTTCCCCCATCCCCCAATAGGGCTTTTTCTTCTTAAAGAGCGCAGAAAATAGCCCAAAAGCAGAAATCCCAAAAGCAGACTGTCTCTGACACACAAGTTGTCCTTTCAAAGATGCATTCTCCAAATGGAGGGCAAGATACTGACTGCAATGAGTCTATGAGGACATATCCTGACCCCACGTGTATTTAGTCAATGGAGTAGGATCCCCAGCTCCAAAAATGTCATTTTCCTACCTTCTGCTTGGGGACCTTCTTGGGAGCAGCGGATGCCATCATTCCTCCTTTTCCCCCAAACCCAATCCCATTTCTGCACATTGCGTTTGTTTCAGGAAATCAGCTGCCTTGTGAAACTTTGTGGCTTATCCCTTCCCCTTCTTCCCATAGGACACTGTTATCCTGACGGGAATGCATGTCAAATCTCTAGCCCAGAGGTCAAACATCTTTTTTTCTACTTGTTCCCTTGAAGAAGGTGACATTATCCCTTGGTTTCTGCTGAACACCATAGTTTGCTGTCTATCTGGTCCTGATTTTCATTTTCTTGTCGTGAAGAGTTGCCCTCTGCAGCTTTCTTTGCATCTCCATCCTCCCTGCAGGGAGGTGGCCAGTGCTGTTCCTATGGCGGGTCCTGTCTCAACTCACGGCTACAACAGTGAAACAGGCTGGCACAAAACTCCTGAAAATAATCCACCGTGCCCTATTCCACACATCCCCATAGTGTTTAATACATAAGATTCGTAAACAGCCAGCTTCCAATTTTGGGTATCAGTGAATAAGCAGTAAAAGACCTCTGAAGAGCTCTGTATGCCCCTTACTCTACAGAGCGCTCTTTCAAGCCACCCTAACAGCTCAATCAAGACACAGGACCATTTTATGCACTAAAAGGAAAATGTGCATTTAAAAGCAGTTCCCAGTAGCTGCATTTCTAAAATTAAATTTTATAACTTGTATTATGGTTCCAAATCGCAGTGGCTCGGCATTTCTTCCTGTTGCCAGGCCTTTTGGCACAGCTTGAACTGTCTCAGATTCCACACTGTGGTGTAAATTATCCCAAGGGGGGCGGGGGGGGAATTAAAATATAAAAAGACATATAGTAGCAGTTTCATCATTAAAGAGTCCCATTAAGGCTTCCAAAAAAAAATAAGAAGGGAGAAGAAAGATGAAAAAGAGTTTTATCTGACATTCTGGTTGGTCAAGAGCAAACGCTTCATTTGTCAGCAGTGCAAAGCTGGACGCTGCCTCAAGCCTTGGGCTTTGAACACTGGACTTGAACGCAAACACGCGGAGTCATACAAGATGTGTAAAATACCTCATACATCTGGATTATTTTGAGCTTCAGCAGGCTGCACCCAGGGCTTGTGGAGCCAAGAGCCAGGTCCTTCCA
>VYZM01023824.1:3618-40362 GCA_013398915.1 Dromas ardeola | reverse complement strand
CCCCCCCCCCCCCCCCGCCACCGATGCAATTTATTCCTAATTTCAAATTCCACTCAGACCTCTCCTGCTTTTAAGTGAGAGTGCCAATGCCACGTTTGACCTCCTGCTACCCTACTCTCTCCTCCTGCCTCCCCGGCGCTGTCCTCCCGGCATCCGGAATTTTGCCTGCCTGGCACGGAACCAAGCATCCCGGCAGCGCAAGCTCGTGTGCCAGCCGCCTCGCACGGAGGTGAGCCGTTCCTCAGAAGCCAAGAGGACAAGGGCTGCATGAAGGCCGGCGAGGCAAGAATTAACTTTCCCTCTTTGAATCTCGCTTAGGCGCTAAATTTGTGCCGAGCTGGCGCACGGCGCCGGGCAGGGCAGACAAACCCCAGCTTGCTCTCAACCACCCGGCTCGCCGGCAGCAAGCAGGGCGAATTAACCCAGGCACAGCATCCTCCCCAGGTCACCGCGGAGCACACCCGTTCCCAGGCCAGCTCCCTCCGAGCTGATGGGAGCATCTCTGCTTGTCTCCACCGTGCATCACCAAGGAAAACTCCTGGACATCCCTCCCCACCCCCAGCCCTGCGCTGATCTAGGTCGTCCCCCTGAACCCAAGATCTGCCTCATCCCTCGGGCTTGTGGAAATCCCACTCATGTCAAAGCATTCAAGGAGGAAAAACCAGCACCAGCCTGTTCCTTCTGAGGGGAACTCTGCTGCTGTTTTCATCCATATGTTTTAATGTTTGGTGGGAACTACCTAGAAACAAGGTCAGGCAATTGTCACCTCAAGATGTATCTCCAAAAGTGTCTCTTCCTCCCCACCCCCCAATTAGAAGTGCTATTTCACCTTTTCTACCTTGCTGACTGCTGCAGGTAGCAGCACAGAACCTGTTTTACATGAAGGTCTGCAGCAGGAAAGTAAAGGACTGTGTCAGAAAAATAAAACAAATAAAAATGATTTTCCCAAGCCACTATAAATGCACAGGCAGAGCTTTGCTAGGGTGACTTGTATTTTTGCGTTTATTAGCTTTACTTTGAAGTTTCCCTCTAAACACCTCGCTTAAAGAGCAGGCAAGTTATCCTTGGTTCACCCCTGTAAAGCCCAGGACTATTATTATCCCCCTTTTACAGCTGGAAAACTGAATGACGGAGAAATGAGGTGACCTGCCTGTGGTCAGGCAGTGACCCTGTGGCCGACGCTCAATGCGGTGACCACAAGCCCAGACTTCCCCTTTCCAGGAGAGCAGGGTGATGCAGGATGAAAAAGAGCAGCTCCTTGGAAACTGCTGCGGCTCTGCTGAGCCGGCAGTTTGACCACGAGCATCTGCCACGAAGCTTTTACAAATCAGATGGGACTTTATGGAAGTCAATCAAACACCCAGCTCTTGAATGAAGAGGACCATGGCCCAGAGCTCAGAGAGAGAGACGGCTTGCCACGAGCCAGCACCGCTGTTCTCTTTCCCTCCTCACGTCCTCATGCTTTTTGTCAAGCATCAATTCGCAGGTAGCAGCAGAGACAAGAAAAGAGCAGCATTTTTTTTTCCTTGGGTTGCAGGGTCAGTGTTTGGGACACTGGAATCAATAGGACATCCAGCCTGCTTGGCTAAATTGCAGGATTTGGGGGTTTTGGGACTCTTTTTTTTTCCTTCTCCCTTTCAAATACTGTCTCAGTGAGGTCAGGCCGTTTTTTTTTTAAAGCAAACAGGGCAGAGAAAACATTAGCTTTTCCGATAGTTTTACAGCAACGCAACATGAAAGTGCTTTCCCTCTTAATGGGAGGGAAACGCAGTTTTATAGACTCGAACAGACTGTGAAGCGCTCAGCTTGGCCCGCGGCCAGCTGGTCGGGGCGCTGGATGTGGAAACAAGAAGAACAAAGTGCTTTGGCAGCCCCCGTTTTTTTTGTGCGCATCGGGCACTGGTAGGGAGTGGTTGCTCGGTCCGGGTTTCACACTGCAACCGGCCCCACGGAGACGACAGCAGCGCTCCAGGTGCAGAAAAAGAAAGAGGTCTCCCATTACCTTCTTTTTAACTTAGTTTTTAAAAGTGTCACTAGATGCCTTTCAGGTTCAGAAGGGGAGAAGCAGGTAAAACAGAGGCTAAGGACAGGCATGAGGCCATCGCTACTCTCATTCTGCCAAATGAAGCTGCCAAAATTCCTGTGGGTACCCAGGACCGTTCTACAAGTGAACACTGCGGGAATGGATTAATGGACATTTTTTTTCCCCTTTAAGTCACAGGACGGGTAACACCCTTGTGTCACTTGCTCTCACTCACTCACAAATCCAACTGGTCATCCTCCCCCTCTACTCTGCCCTGGTGAGGCCACACCTGGAGTACTGTGTCCAGTTCTGGGCTCCCCAGCTCAAGAAGGACAGGGAACTGCTGGAGAGGGTGCAGCATAGGGCTACCAAGATGATTAGGGGACTGGACCACCTCTCTTATGAGGAAAGACTGAGGGAATTGGGTCTGTTTAGTCTGGAAAAGAGACGACTGAGGGGTGCCCTTATTAATGCATACAAATACCTAAAGGGTGGGTGTCAGGAGGGTGGGGCCAGGCTCTTTTCAATGGTGCCCGGCAATAGGACAAGAGGTAATGGGTACAAACTTGAGCATAGGAAGTTCCACCTAAACACGAGGAGGAACTTCTTTACTTTGAGGGTGGCAGAGCACTGGAACAGGCTGCCCAGAGAGGCTGTGGAGTCTCCATCTCTGGAGACATTCCCAACCCGCCTGGATGCGTTCCTGTGCAACCTGCTCTAAGGCGACCCTGCTCTGGCAGGGGGGGTGGACTAGATGATCTCCGGACGTCCCTTCCAACCCTATCATGCTATGATTCTATGATTCTATGGTGCATTGGGAGGTACCAACACCCGCAAAAGGTTTGGGCTTGGGGCACCAGGTGTCTGATGGAGACTCACTGGCTCATGGCTCCTGAGCATCCCGGCCAGAGGCAGAGCCGAGCAGGAACGCCACAGGTTTTCCTGTGTATTACCCGCAAGTTTGCTGCCCCAAACCAGCAGGTTGTACTTGCGTGGAGATAGTATAAGGAGAGTTTAATAAAGCGGAGCACTTTCTCACTGAGGGAAGCAGAACACCTTCCCCTCTCTCCTCTGCCTCCCCCTTTTCCCAGCTGGAAATGGAAACTTTTCACACCCAGAAAGTGGATTATACACAGCAAAATGCAACATCTGGCCAGACTTTGACAAAGTAGGGAGTGACTGAGGAGACCCAAAGCTTTGGTTTAACGAAAGTTGGCTGCTTTGGAACCACATTGGACCTTGATCCAAGCATCCTCTCTTTTCAGGGCTATTTGTGTTCAGGGCTTTGGTTTGGCTCCATCTCTAGTCGGGTAGAAAATAAGCCATGTTTCATTGTGTCTGGTTAATACAGTGGTAAACATTGTGTTGTGCCATGGAGCTAAAATAAATCCAATTATTTTGTACATAGTGAAGGATGAGAAGAAAATATACCCTTTCACATTATTCTAGGAAGTGAGCACACTATCTTTAGTGCAAAAAAAATCATATATTCTTGTAACAAAATTGAATTAAAGTATAGTGCCTCTATATTAGTACCGAGATGGGAAATGCAAATGCTTGTAAATCAGCTATCCTGCTCACAAAAAAAGCATTTTTTGTGCATAAACCAGAAATATTTTTCTATGTGCCAGATATCACAGATATAAAATACTTTGCACTCTCTTTTTCCCTGATTTCGTATCTGCACAGAAAAAGCAAGTAGTATAACTTTTCTAGGACACCATTTGCTGTGTGTGCAAACAGATCTGACCTGATCCTGCAGAGATGTATGCACATGCTTAGCGTAAGGCACTAAACATTGTTACACGGCAGCTCACGGGGCTCTAGGAAATCACGCTTGAAGATAGAAACAATCTGTAGAGCGGTTTCCTCTCTAGCCTCCATCACTTGGAAAAGACTTATACTGCACTCAGTCATTAGAAGGATCAGTACAGGACAGCGTCAGAGCTCACCAACCTCTTGTAGAGTGTCAAAAATATAATGCAAAAGTTCCTAAAAAAGGAATTAGACACACTGTAGGATATTTTCTCTTTCCTCAGTGAACAGTATTATTGCTGTGGTGAGGAAAAATAATGGCGATCGTAGTCAGAGCTTCAAGCAATTTCTTCAAGAGCTTCAAGCAATTCATCAGCAATTATATTTTTTGCTGTTTTTCTTCAGCCCTGTACAATGCAAGCCTTCTTCCCAGACAGAAGGAACATCATGGTAGACAGGATATTATGCTAAACGTTTTCGCGCCGTGTCTGTAATTACCAGCAGAAGCAGTGTTCGTCATCAGACCCGACCTGACTGTAGGCACGAGGTGCTGGGAAGTGTGTGAATGAGGCTGGATGTTATGTGACTTGATGGCCAGGCTGACATCCAGCCACCCTTTGGAAGCAGAATGCCGAGCAATATGAAGCACGGACAGACTGACACCGGGAAGCCTTTCCAGATGCATTTCTCCTATCAGCTCCCTGGCAAACCTCACCCTTTCTGTGTGTCTTTATGGAAAAATCTGCTTATTTTGCTGAGTGCCTGCAGCCAGACTAGATGTTTCAGGTACAATCCTTTGCTGAGCATTTTCATTTTTCCACCAGGTCATCCAGTTTGGCTGTGTGTTGAACAAATGTCCAGTGATATCAATGAGGTGAACAAATATTTACAGGGCAGGTTCCCTGCTCTCTGGTAACTCCCCACTTCACCTGGGGGAAACCCCAGCTAGCTTCTTGCACCTCCATTGTGGGGTTAGTCCCCCCGCTGTAATGACATGCACCCTGAGCAGCTGGTGCATTTGTCCCCTATGTGTTTCAACAGTAGTTAAACAATATTTTGGCAATATTTTTTTTCTTACCTCTTCTTTTTTAAATCAGTTCTTTTTTTAAAAAAAAACCTACACAAACCAACGCCAAAGGTAGAGCAAAATTTGAAATTGAGAGGGAGCCCTGCCTTGGAACAAATGAGAGAAGGTGGGAGAGTCCGGGTCAAGCCCCTCTTGCCTGGTCTATTCTAGAAAGCAAACTTTGGTTTCCTGTTTTCCAGGTGAGTGTCCTAATTCCAGGCTGACAGCTCTTTTTGTCACTGATTCAGTATCCAGCTGCACTGGGAGAGCTCCAAGGGGGAATGTCCCCAGGAAAAGGGATGAGCGGAGGCTGCGGGTCTCCCTCGCTCCAGCCGGCATACTGACTGTGAGACGGCGGGCTCCTCCGGGCTGGGTCCCTCCAGCTCTCTCCCTGCCTCCTGCCGAACATATGAAAAGCCTCACATCTACTCTGAGGTACCACAGCCAGAAAAAGCAATCTTGACAATTTTTGCAAGGCAGGAAATAAACTTCCTCTCCTCTCAGCTCTGCTGGTGAGGCCTGCGCTGTACTAACAAATAGAAATGCACAAACATATCTCCACTTAAAACACAATTATTTTGCTTGCCATGGATCCACCAAAACTTCTGATGAATCTGACATATATGTGTCCTCTATTTCTGTCATGGAAGTGCAATTATTCTGCGGGTTCACCCCAGGAATTAGGTCATGGCAGCGAAGTAAAAGTAAGGGAACCGAGTGCTAGGAGTTTGGAAGGAAGAAGTTGTTCATGAAAGTTAAATTAGTCTGCAAAATTATACCCTTCACTTTCTTTTCCCTTTCCCCCATGTCAATATATATACTTTAAAAATCCTGACTCCTTGACAAAGTTTGAATGACTCCCAACTTAAGCATTGCATTGCCAAAAGCCTCTTTTGTTTCTTTATAGTTTGCATCTTCCCACACGTACAAACCGCCATAGGAATACCCTCCAGCCATGGGCTGAGACATCGTAGTTGAAGATATGTATGAGACAGTAGGTGCAGAATGAGGCACAACCAGCCAACCAACAGCTCAGCAAGCAACCAAGAAAAATACAGGCACAAAAAGACACCGCTGTCCAAAAAAAAGCTGCAGAAACGCAAGGCTCAGGCAGCAAGGACTGAGCCGCCATTTGAGCAGCCCTTGGGAGAAGGTTGTCTCTCCGCTGAATACAGGGGGCCGGGCTCCTAATATAGGCACCTTAATCAAATGCATAAACTTAGGTGGGATGAATCCGGACCCCCTCCCTCAGCCTGAGTGGGAAAAGCGAGGGATTATAGCATTTACCACCTTTGCAGTGCCTCTGAGCGGACAAAAAAACGGGAAAGTGGGTTGCACAACCATCACGGCACTGGAGGTCAGAGAAATAGCTTAGACAGAAACCCATTTCATCAGTCCACCAAAATATCTCTGGACAGTAAAAGGTCTCCATCATTCAGCCTCAGACAGAGTTGAACAAGGGACCTGCAACTTAAAGGTCAAGTCCTGTGGCTCACTGTTTATATAAGCCAGGGGAATTTGGCAACACAAAAGTAAATTTACTCCCCATGGATACTGACCATTCAGACTTTGACGACTTGTAAAAAACTTTGCTCCTGTCCAAAAAAAGTATATAGCCGGGCTACGCGCTTCCCTTGAACTAAAGACCTTTGCTTTTACCAAGACCGGTGACTGGTGTTTCCACACAATAGCTAAAAATACCTGTTTTTTCCAAAGAAAGGAGTTTGGATATTTTAATCTGCAGGTTACTAAGCAGTCCCTCCTCTGTACTAACGCTCCATTGTGCCTACACAGGACTGCAGTTCATTGAAAGCTCATAAATTTCATGTGGTTCTGCCTAGTCTTTATTTTAGGTTCTTGAACCATTTTTTGCTTTCCTCATTTTCTTTGCAGCTGCAGAGAGATATAGTAAGCTACTGTATAGCATTTTGAAAGCAGGGCCTCTGAGAAGTTTCCAAACTGCATACAAGCAGGTTATTCTTTGGCTTGTTTTCTTTGGCTTGGTGTTAGCAGTACAGAATGAGTCAAACAGTATTAACTTTCAAGAGGGAAGTGGTGTGGTCAACCAAAACTGTTTGCGGCTAGATTGCGAAGATAGGTAGAGCAGGTAATGAAGAACAGCCCATAATGCAGGGTGTAGGTAGGAGAGGCAGACAGACTCAGACAAACAAGAATCCTTAATAATTAAATCAACACTGTCGCCTAAATTTTTCTGCAGCTTTATGTGCTAAGGTTATGAGACAGCCTGGCTTTTCTGGACTGGTCAGCCTGGTGCGTGTCGTGCTTAATGGACTCAAACTACAACACTCTGCAAGGCAAGAATAAAGGTTCAGTCCTATGAAAAAAAAAGATAAAATGTATCAACTCTTCGTTTGTGGCTCGTTAAATTCCTTCTTGTGTCTCTTCCCATTTATACAGGCTATTCCTTATCTGTTCCACGATTAAAGAAGGCAAGGAAGATGTTTCCATCCTTCTTTCTCTTTAGGATGTGTTTCGGGTACTAACAAGTACATCATGCTCTCATACAACAGACAACTCTTTAGCTTACGATTCAGAAGAAGAGTTGATATGGCTTCTCCCAAGCATTGCTCTCCCTCACACTTCGCACAGACCCATGCAGCACTGACATAGGAACAGACTGACCAAGATTTATCATTAACACTAATAGAAAATGCATTTACTCATTACAATTCCCAATTGCAGCGGATGAGCAAAGAGCAAGGGCACAAATGGAGAGGGAGAGCAAAAGTCCTTTTTGCACTCTTCACAACGGGGGGCAGAGGACGAAGCAAAAGCCTGCAGTGTTTTTGTACGGGCCTGCAAGGAGGAAACTGCTGCACCTCCTGATAATCCGGGGCAGACGAAGCTGGGAGGGACGGTAGCGCAGATGGATTTTCCCCCCTTCCAGTTATACTCCAAGAAGAAAACAGGGCTGTTCATGGAAAGTGCCACACAGCTTCATCCGGCCTTTCTCTCAGACACGTGCTGTTTTGGTAAACCCATAAGTAAGGCAACTCCTCAAAAACACAGGCTTCAGAAAAGGTCCTGCACTGCCAAAAGCTTGTTTGGCGAATGGGAGCGTCTGACCACTCCAGCAGGGTGAAAGTTTCCCTCCCTCTTCTCCCAGCTCCCTTAGGAGCCTGGGGAAGAGAAGGCCCTCTCTCCCACCTCCTGTGGAGAGCAGGGTGAAGGAAGACAGTTGCAAGGGTTGTGTGCAATCGGGTCCTGCTGCCCTCCAGCCCATCCCTGCAGGAAACTTCCTCATCCGACAGCAGTACGGTATTCAGTGGTGAACCCTGAAGTGGACAGCAGGATTGCTGATGGATGCTCCAACAGCCCGGCTTTGCTAGCTAACCTCCTTCTAGGAAGGGTAGGGCCTATATGACACCCTTAAAACCACGGTAGGCAGGTGCAACCTGGGGTTTGAGCTACAAGTCCACCCTTCCCCAGCTCATGGAAAGCCCCAGCAGCTGCTACAAACTTTTCATTCACTCACGTTTAATGACTGCCATTCAAAAGCCCGTCCTTGCTGAAGACACATGATGGATGAAGGACAAGACTCAGAAATCTTTGATTCAGAGCACCACTGACTAACTTCACTGGAAAGATACTTGGCATGTCAGTGAACTAGGGTCTTCAGTGGGCACCAGCGTATAGCCACATCCCCCGTGGCCAACCTACTTGCCAGGGTGCTGCATATTAGTGCTTTTCTTTACATACACACACACACAAAATACAAGTGGCATCTATGCAGTCTTTTTTGCATATTTCTATGGAAAATGGTCCCCCTCCCCAAAGATTTGTTCACTGATCTTAACAGCTACAAATGCTTTGTAGGTAAGTGCAGTTGACAGGAGAAAGCCAGACCTACTGACTGCTTAGAAAGCATTTTCAGAAGTAATATACACGCACCTAATTCTGCCTTTGTCACAGTTACAGAGTACTTGCCCACTAATTTCGGGAGCGCTAGACTGAGGCTGGATAGCTCTTGAAAATCCCACCATGCAAATATAGGTAAACACTTAAAAATATTCACCACAGTTTTTGTAGCCGCTCGACCACTAGGCAACAAAGTAATGAATATGAAGTGCAAAAAAAAAAAAAAAAGGTTGACAAAGACGAAAAAAGTGAAAGAAGTGAAAAATAACTACCTACCTATTCTCAATTCAAAATCACACGAATTCAAGGTGGGGGGGAAAAGAGCTGTGTGGGATTAAGTGACTCAAAAAAGGAGTTGAAACAATTTCTATAGGACTGGGCCAGTCTTAGCGCTGTTCCTAGCCCACACCGCAGCAACTCTGGTTTCCTGTTTACCTGCTTTATGCAAGGAAGGAGCTTGTCCTGTCAACACGTCTGTATGTCTTTAAAAAAACAGCCAAATAACTAGGCAAGCAAATACATATGAGCTACCGCACTCCCAGAAAAGCAGTCTTGACACAAGACTCCGTATTGCATACATTTGACAATTTTATTGAACTAAACCGACAAATTTCCTGCCTCACATCACCCAACATCAACTCTCCTAACTAACTCAGCAGCGAGACTGATAAATGCCGGGGAAAATAATCCTGCTCCATCTCTTTTTCATATGGAAAAGAAGCATCTGCATCATGAAACCTCAAGGATGCTGGTATTAAAAACCTATTGAGGTCCTACCTATTGAGTAGGACAAAAAGGATCTCCCCCATCACTGTTACTCCAGGGAGTGCCACGCATTCGTATAAATCTCATAATCCTTTGCACATCTGATGGAGAGCAATCAGCACTGCTTTTAGGAGCTGCAGGTTGCAGTAGTAGTTAAAGTCCATACAAGGCAGCTCTTGCCTGGACCTTGCCTGCACTGAGGGGTAGTTAAAGCAGCTACACATTGCTTTTACTGGTCTTTTCAGCTCGTGGGTAGGGTGCCTGCAGGTATGTATGATTTCCAGCCTGAAACCGACTGCTTGAGAGCGTGGGCTTTGCTTCAGGTTCCTGCTGCCAGTGAACCCGCCACGGGGGTGGCCAGGCGAGGGGACTCTGAGACCTCAGACAACAGGCTGGTGCTGTGCCAGCCCTGCCAGCTGCAGTGAGGTGGCAACCCCAGTCCGGAGCTGCTCCTGCCCCAAGGGGGCTGCTCCGCCATCCCCTTGCGGAGAAGGGGCTTGCCGAGCAGCCGGGATGTGGGGCACGGAGAGGTCTTTCTGGGACACCGGGGATCTGAGAGCTGCGGAGGTGCCCGTGGATGCTCTGCAGAAGTGACGGCATCCAGACACGCAACCTCTGGTCCCGTTCTGCAGCCAAACTTTTAACATCCAGTGTCAGGTGGTCCTGTGCTATGTGATGCTCCTGTGCTATACGGTCCTGTGCTGAGCCAGAAGGCCCAAGGCTGTACCACTGCAGTAACTCAGGCTGGTTGTGTGAAAGTGCGTGCATAATGGAAACAGGCCGATTTCCCCCTCACTCTTCACTTTTCTTCAAAAAACACAAGTCACAAAGGCACAAACTGCTCTCTGCTCTTTCGCTCTTTGTGTACTTTCATTATGAAAAATGGGCTGGTGGCATGCACGGCTTTCACAGCGGGGGGAGACGTGCCCAACCGCAGGACGTATGTTTTAGACTGTTTTTCCCTTGCTGCTCTGGGGGACCGCGGAGTTGGCCTGGCTGCCGGGGGGCTGCTAGGACTGTCCTGCCTGTTCAGAAACAGCTCCTTCAGTCTGCAGGCATGCCCTTGCAATAATACACGGCTTTATTTTATTTAAATGGATTCAGTTGCTCTTCTTTGTCCATCCTTTGATCGCACACACACAAACACAGAGAAATTAAACCAACAGCGATCCCCTACCTACCTGTACCCATTTAGAGACAGCAACGCATCAAGTCACATCGCGTGACTTTGCACTAGCCATGTTTTGCAACTTCCCCGAGCCGCCGCACACTTGCACATAACCGTTGCACAAGCCAACTACAAACGTCCCCAGAGTGCACCCATAACTTAAGCGTTAGTCCGCCCACATCAGTGTCACCCAGACAATAGGACGCGGGGACACAGACACACAGGCACAGATCCAGCAGCGCGCAACCGTCGGCTTTTCTTGCAGCCCATCCCTTTCTTTTGTCTGTACGTGGTCTATTTAGGTTGGAAGCTCTTGGGGGCAAGTACCTTAGCCAAGATTTTTTAAAAAGCAATTAGCAGAGTTGGGTTGTGATACTGAGAGGGTGGTGTGCTGCGGAGCACGCAGCTAGCGCTAGCAAGGGAAGAAAGAGTCCCAGTTGCATTTCTGTTATATGGACAATCAACTTGTAAGCACCACCTTGTCCTCCACACATTTTCGGCTAAGTAACCTCTAGGCACTGTAAGTCTCTAGGTGAATGGGAGGATCTGATAAGCCATGACTGAAATTTATATGGTGGGTTTATTCCAATGAAACAATGATTCATTTTTTCATGGTTTCTAAACTGTTCGTTGGTACATGTTAGTCTCAGTTTCCAACAGTTGGAGGCATTTACAGCAGAAAGCAAGCAAGAAATAAAGGCATTTAATATTATTTCAACTCACTGAGTTGAAAAGGTTTTTTGAAGAACAGTTTGGCTTTTCCTTGCATGAAAAGTTGAAGGTGGAAGTGGTGTGAAACCCTCAGAGGAATCATCCCTGATATATGCAGAGTCTTCCTTGCTTCTGCCACAGGACGGGCGATGCTGGCCCCTCACAGGCTCTGCTGACTCTCCTCCCAGAAGCTGCTCTGGGAGTCCAAGGTCTGTGGGCAAAGGCTGGATTAGGCAGAGGAAAGGATAAGCAGATCAGCCCTTGGGGATTCCCTAAAAAAGACCTCATGTTGGGCAAGGGCGTGTTTGAAGGTTTCCTTCAGAACAGCTACAGGCCATGGGCTCTCCTGGAACCTTACAAGTGAGATGGGATCTCTTCAGATCAGGGTCTGAGGGTGTCCTTAACTGCGGTTGACCAAAGGTGCATCCACTCCACCCCCGTATAGCTTTGCCAGGAGGCAAATGAAAATTTCCATTCCTAAAAAGGCGCTTCTTGGGCCAGCAGCTTTTTAAGCTCCTTCTCAAATCCTGCTCAGCACTATTATTCTCTCTCTCTCTCTCTCCACTCCTCAGCATCCTGCCCTTTGATATAAGGATGCCAAAAATGTATTTGGAAAAACCACATATCTAATACGGGATAATCACATTTAATGCCTAGCTTAACCTTGGATATCTCAGGCCCACTGGAGCTAAATCTATGTAGCCTTTTCATTTTGCGCCATTTTAAGGCAACTGGTCCATTAGTGAATTTTTCAGAGCTATGTAGGTTAAAACAATTCAATGAGAAATACAGAAAGAAGCAGTCAAAAGAAGAAAAACCTAATTTTTCAGCAGACGTACACAGTAGGTCAAATGGCCTAAGGGAAATATTTAATTTAAGAGTCATACTATTTCTACCAAGTTTCCTAACCAAAAGTATTTTCATCAGGAGCACTACTCTTGATCTGGTTACTGCTAATGATTTTCCCCATGGACTTAGCTCATAAAAACATAAATTGCTTTATGAATCATAGAATCATAGAAGTTGGAGAAGAAAATGATGGGTTAGGTCATCCTGCCCTTCTCCCTGACAGTGCAGTATTATATCTTTTTATAAAAAATTTTTGAAAATAAGCATTTTTTTCAGAGCTGGAGAATGAAAATGCAAAGTTCAAAAGAGATTTTAAAAATACATAATGAAAGCAGTGGAGGAAGAACCAGATTCTTAAGTACCTTCGTGCTCTTTACATTTCCATGACAATCTGATGAGAAGTATTGCATGGATAGGCACAGCCAGAAATTCAATGGCAAAAAAAGGACGATGGTGTAAGTCCTGTGCACAATTATCATAGTTGTAAATGCAAATCCAGTATTTACATAGGCAAATATGCTGCTAGGCAAATACCTGGCCATCACAATAACCGTGACCAAATGTACCATGGGACATGCAAGAAGCCAAAGTCTGCAGGCCTTTGTGCAGAGTGAAGGTGGCAGATGTGATAATATACCCTGTGTTGTCATCCCCTATCATGACATCCTCACACACCCCAGTGAGCCAAAAAGTCTGTGCTTTGCATATTTGCTTTTGGAGCCTTTGGTTTGAGTATCTTTCTATTTTCCAAAAATGGTTTCAAATTCCTGTTTTGTATTACTTTTTGAAGTTTTTTCCCCAAGCATGCCTAGTTGAAGAGGCTGTCCTTTTGCATTAGAAAAACTCACTTTGAGAACCCATCTAATTCTGGCTCAGAAACTGCTCTTGATCTGACATTCTACGAAGACAAAAGAAAATGTTTCTGTTAGTTCTTAAGTTAATCCATCTTAAAGATTTTCTAAAAAAAAGGTATTTCTATGTCCTGTAAAGTTCACTAAAAATCATCCTGGTGTGAAGTTCTGACTTTTGTCTCAGATGGCCTCCATCCTCGGAACTGCCCCCTTACCTTCCAGCATTTTTCACAGAGAATGCAGACACTCACTAGAATTCAGACTGAGAACTGTTATAAACATAAAATAGATTAATCAAAAACTGTTGCTGGAGTTGGTTTTGGACTTCAGCAGGTTTTTTCTAGATCTCTGTAAGGCAGCAGTGTCAAATTTTGTTCCCATTACTGTCTTACACAGATTTCTTTTGAATCAGGACATCTTAGAAAATACATCTCAGTATTTCTGTAATTCCTTTAGCTCAAGCAAGCGAGTGAATCATGGATCTGTAAGCATGAAAGTTCCCAAATATGGATTACTGAAACTAGAAACACTCTAACCTAGCAGTTTTTATTTTGATTCTACTCTGAATACAGGAAGGCTGATATAATTTTAAATCACTTCAGTACACAGCACGCATGTTTTGATATGTCTAACCACAAATCTCATATGTGAGTTTGCGCGTTAACAGCCCTGCAATCTGTTCTTGTACAGGCTACACGTGTAACTGATCTCATTGAAGCAAAGCAAAATGGGATACACCCAGCGAGGGAGAGTATAGAAAAATAAGTGTATAGCCCAAACCCACCAGAACTGTCTCAGAATGGAGAATGCACTGGGTACCACTGCTTTTTTCCTTCACAGCCCGTGGTGTGTCTCTTCAGGCCAACCCATATCTCAGTCAAACGTATAAAGAGGAGAGGAGATACCAGATTGATCGCAACAGCCGCTGCGATGCAGAAACCCTTGAGGGAGAAGTCAAACCGAAGGACTTCGCCGCCCACCTACAAATGAAAGGAGCGTAATCCCTTCTGCGCTACATCACAAATGACTTAATGATAAAGGGAGCTGTGCATTCCTACTGGGAGGGGAGTCTGACCTCTTCTCATGGCACTAATAAAGCCTCCTTCACTATGCAGCTGATTTGCCTACGACAAAGTGAAATTATTTACAAGGAAGCTTTTACATATATTTGAATTGGGAAGATACGTATGTTGCTTCAGTAGGTATTATATCTCTACTTCCTTTTTAAAATGTAGAATCTTATTAAATATTAACTATTATACCAACTGAAGAATTGATTTAAAACAGTAGGCATGCCTGCAGGATGATTTTGTTCCTTACCATTCTAGCAGACTCGTATTCAGAAAACTAAAGCTTGTTTGTTGTTTGCAAACTATGAACATGCCCAGGTAATTGCATAGGCAAACCTGGAACTTGCATATACAAATATCTTTTTTATGTGCACAGCTGCCTGGTTCACCAGGGACATTTTTCAGGGACAATTCAGCCACAATTTAAAAAAAAAAAAAAAAACCAAAACCAAAAACACCCAACCCAAAATAAATAAGAAGCAGTATGCTGACAGCAGTATTTGTTTTAAAGTCTGGCCTCAAATCCAAAAAAATATAGGTCAGAATTTTCCACTAAGTGCATGCAGCATCGTGATGCAACTCAAAACAAATGAAGCCTCGAGAAGAAAACGCACAGGCAAGACATGAATTTTCTAAGCTATTTTAGCTGAAGTTTCAAACCTTTCTTTTCTTCCCCCCCCTCTCAGTTAAGCAATCCCAAGCTGCGAGTCTCATTCTCTAGTGGGTGTTTGAATCCTGCTGGCGCTCTTCTCCCGGGACGATTCCACTTAAGCAACAGCCAGAACTTCTGCCAAGCGTGCGGGAGGAGCGCAAGAAACTAACCACAAACCTCAATTTCCACTAGGGCATTTTGATCAAAATATGAAAATGCCCCATTCGGGCTAGCGACTGAGGTTAACGATTGCCTCTGGTCAGAGGCAGAGCGCATGTGCTGCAGAAGCATCTGTACCTGCAGATCTGCTCCGCTCCGCCCTCACTTCGCTTCACCCCGCAGACAAAACAGCCTTGCCCTCCCCTCCCGAACAAAACAACCGCCTGTGTGAAAGGTGCGGGTATTCCCCTGGAGATATCAAATCATTCATCTCCTCTTTGTATTTAATTCTTTTTTAAAAAAAAAAAAGGAAAAAAAAAAAGGAGGAAAGATTGGCTGCCTGTGAAAATGGGTGCTCCTAAGCTTATACAACAGCATGAGGGACAGTGAATTCCACAAGGCAGCAACCAGGTCTCCTCTCTCAGGCATTTGTTTGCTTTTGCAGGGTGGCTGAGCTTGAAAAGTTAGATCGATGACATATTGGTTTCCAATGCCTTAAAATCCTCTTAACATCTGAAAGGCAAGACGAGCAAGAAATGATGCGTAATGTATACGCTGCCCACCTTTTACCAGCATCCCTTCTGTCAGCTTTTGGGTACGATCCAAGTCATTCCTGGGCAGATACTTCAGAAATGTAAGGCAAGTCATATTCTAGATCAGCTGGACACCCGTGAAAAATAAGGCTTGGGGAAGGCATAATTAAAACCATTCGTAGGACAGCCTTGGCTTAAAACATACCCGCTGCTCCACGTGCATCGGCTGTTGCTGGGTTTCATGAGGCGGGTGATGAACCCCTATACTAAACCGCCAACTTGGCCTGCAAATGCTGCCATTAGCTCACTTACTTCTGGGTTCGCGGGGTCCGTCCACCGTTATCTTGATGGCTCTGTGGTATGTGGCTACTTGGGGCGGATTTGTGAAAACGGTGATAGTCAGCGTGAAGCTCTTCCCTGCAACGAGAAAAAAAAAAAATGTTACTCTGCATATGTAAAGGTGTACTCCTCATTTCAGATAGCCCTCGCACACACCAAAAGGCACTAAAACACTTTAGGTATCTGAAGATAGGTGTGTGCCCAGAGAGCAGGTTGTATAACCTCACAACAGCCTGGTGCTGGATGCATTCCCTCCGTGGCAACTGCTCAAAGCTTTGGGGAAAAAAATTAATTTCTATTTAAATGATCTACGCTTTGTTTGTAAAAAAAAAGGAGGTTACCCCCTAACAGTTAGAGTTTATCTGATCTACATGACTGCTGGTACGTTATCTGTACTTTCTAAAGGGTGTTAATTCAGAGAAGCGTAGAAATTGTGGTTGAGTCTTCCAAAACTGCCACGGGAATCTGATCAGCAGCGCTTGTTAAAATTAAAGAGAGCTGGGTGCTCAGATCCCCTAGGCAGATCATAAAATCCCACGCTTTGTGGTTGAAGCTAGCATTAGATCAATTCCATATTGCGAACCAGAACCCTTTAAAAATAATCTGCTACTGCAATGCCAAGAAACAAGGGAATGGAAAAAAGAAAAAAATCCCTACAGCTTGTCCACAGAGAATTAAAACATTTTATGAAGACATAGCAGGGCATTATGCTTAGTTTTTCTATTATTCAGTAAGAAAACTGTGAAGGCTTTTTCAAAACTGTTATGTGAATTCCACGGCTCTAAGTTGGGAAAAGTACTCATTTTGATGGCTGCTGGGGAGGGTTTTGTACCCCCTTGTGACTGCAATACCCTCAGATCCTGCAGCCCCTGGATTTGCTTTTGGCCAGTGCCAGCAATTACTTCAGGCACTTTTTAAATACCAAAAGTAGCATTCTGCATCTTTGATAAGACCTCGTATGTGCATTCGTTATGGCTTTGGCCTGGACAACAACAAAAACTGCCTGTCAGCAGGTTTAGCCCAGTTATCTCAGCATCACGGAGGACTCAGATACTGACAGGAATCTTCGTTATCAGTAAGAGACATCAAGGGACATCACCCCAAGTTAGATAACCAGGAACTGTTGTAAGAAAATTGAGGTTCCCCTCCTTCGGGCACATGCTGTGCAAGCTTTCCCGTACAGATCTGCCTGTTTCATTTTATCACTTGGCTCCAGCCCTCCCGAGTGCCGAATTTCTTCCCTTCTAAGACTTCTCATTTTTACTGTTTGCTTCGTTTATCTATAGAAATAAATATAAATTTAAATATAAATGTAAATATAAATGCCTGCCTCTAGCAGCAATATTCCCCCCCTCCCTATGCCCATTCACTTGCAATTCAATACTTCTCTTAATGCAGTTCCTACTTTGGTGCTAATGGTCTGCGTCAACATCACAGCGAGCACACACACATAGCTGTTACTGGAAACCATCCTCATCGCATCCCTGTGAATTAGGGAGGTATTCTCCCCACTCTACGGATGAGGAACTGTGGGGAGATAAAGTGTCTTGGCCACGATCTCACAGGAAGCCTGTGGCCAGCGATGCTAACCACTTTGGCTGCTGCAATTAAATCCGACTATAAACCTGAATCACAGCCCCGACAAAACAGAAGCTGAAACACAAGCCTCCAGCTCCAAATCCCAGGCCAGTGTATTTCCACCTCCACATCCTCACTAGAAAGCAGTCCCTGAGATCGAAAGAGTTGCAGCAGAAGCAAAAGTAATTTCAGATCCCTGTCTCAGGGCATTTGGCCCTCAACTCTTGGGTCCTACTTCTACCCAGACCAAGGATGGCTGTGTTCTTGACATTCTTTAAATACAAAATTACATGATAAAGCTTTACAGCTTTGTTACTCTTTCTCTGCCAGCACAACAGATCTTTCTATGAGGCATCAGTAATAAAGTTCAATTAACTTCCTTCTAAAGAACTTTATCACCCGTAGCATTAGACTTCACAAATATCAGAGACACCCATAGATCTTCCTTCTTTCCAAAACCAGTTTCCCTGTATCATTATATACAACACGTAGATCGCTAAGACTGAAAGAGACTTTGAAAATATACTTGATTCACTTTACTAATCTGCAGTATTTCCATCTTGCTTCCCGTATGTTTGGAGCTTTTTTTGACAACTGCTGATGCATTACATAAGGTGCTCCTGCTGTTTTGCTAGAATATGTGGACCGTGTATTTCTTTAGAAGGCTCTTGTGGATATTCCAGATAGAAAAGCAACGCAGAAAAAAATTTATAGCAATAGTGAAATGTAGTAAAATGTGGCCACATTGCGAGTCTGCAAGACAAGAATAAAGAATAAGAGGGAGGTGAAGTTACTTTCAAGATTTTCTACAGAACAGACTAGATCTCAGAGCCTGTATAAGGTCGTGACACAAGTTGGCAAAAGCAGGAAGATTCTTAGCTTACTTCTTGTTGACAGAAGACTATTCATTAACCACATACTGGTTAACCACAGGACTATATAACCATAAACCTACATGTCACTCATTGCTGCTTACCAATAATTCTGGCTGTGTTTTTTCTCTGGTTATTCTGTTTCATTTACATTTAGCTTCATTAAGTGGTTTTATCACTTTTGTTCATAGCTTCTGCATTATTCATCATTTATGTGTCTGGTTGACAAAGGTAGATTTAGATTGGAGGTATTGTTAATGAACTCCATGTTTTATGGATATACCTGTTTTGGGATGACAGCAGGACTATAAACCTCTCCTCCTTGCTTTTATGTATTATGATACAGATTTTTGTTTTCAAGATACACTTGCCTAATGCACTTACACACAAGCACACACACATACATATGCAACGTGCAGCAGACTAAATGGATGGAAATAATACCAGGTTAGTTAGTGGAGGCTATATTAAGACTCCCTAGCACTGGAGCCTATATTATATGCCATGATTTCTGATGCCTAAAAAAGTGGACCTCCTAACTATCGGTAGAAGACCTACACTGAGCACTTAGTGTCTCTGCTCAACTCAGACAGGGGTAGGTGCCACCAAAATTGAGTCAGACAGCCTACGTGATGGACTGACCTCTCTAGTGACTGTCAAGAGGGACCAAACACCCCAAGAAGGCATTCTGAAACACTGGCCTGGTTTGGATGCCTCCAATAGTCATGATGACAATTTGATGACGTCCTAGCAGTCACAGCAAGCCGGCACGTAGCCCTTCATTAGCTAACACCAAAATCTGAGCCTTTCTGGGTTAAACAGTTGCATAAATCTACAGAAAGCCATATACTAATTAGCTCGGGTCTATGATGCATGCCTCAGTATTCTGAAGCCAACTGCTACTATGTCATCGTGGGAGTCTTTGCCCATGGTGGAAGGGCTGACGGGTGATGTCAATGTCAAGCTGTGCCTCGCTGGGGTGCAAGAGTCACTTCAGAGACTGTTGCTCTTTCTGCAACTATCCCTGGCAGTTCCTAATATTAGGCACATAGCACCTCATGAGCACAAGGGTTAAATTCTGCAGACGTGGGACAAGCTCTGGCTTTGCAAGCCCTTCCCATAGAGCTCAAGCATACCCTCCTTATGCGTAAGGGCAGAGCACAAGACTCACTGCTTCCATCAAGTCTTCCCTCACAACTAGGGTGGGAAAAATTGCTTGGTAATGTTTGTTTTTGCAAGAGCATTAAGGTCAGAACCCTTCTAGAAAAAATAATGGAAACAGTAGCATTTCTGGCCAGAACACAATACTGACTTTTGAAATGATACTTAGAGGCTCTGTTGATGGGTTTGCTAGAGACTGCACTATCAAAAGTGCCCTCAAGAGTCACTGCTGATTTGACAGCCGAAGTCAGATGATGGCTTAAACCAGTTGTCCCCAGCTCATGACTTCACAGGATTGCTTGTGAGATCCCCTGATGCTGTGCAAAGCTGCAAGAATTTAAGAGGAAGCACAAAGCATAATATCGTCCACAAGTGCCTGCTCAGCAATACCGTTCCTGGACTCGCAAAAAGTGAAGATCAGCCTCCAAGACCCAAGCATCTGTGCCCACGCTCTACACTGCAATACAGGAACTTGAAGTCTGCATTCAGTCTGCATCCCATCTGACACAGGCTGGAAGCAAAATGAGCAGTGAGCTCACATCTTGCATGATGAGAGTTTATTTAAGTCCCCCAGAACAGCACTGAAGAGCTCTAGAGGGAGCAATAGGCTTGTAAGCTACAGCCCCTGGGAATGTTTGAGAGGAACCAAGGGAGGAAAAAATGAATCCCAAGTGACAACATGGTCACATGAAGCTCCTGTGTGCTGCTTTAGTCATCCCTGAGCAGTGTCATCACCAGATGGGGCTGGGGGGTGGGAAGGCACACTTAAAATAGAAGTGGCTGCATGGGCAGACGCAAAGGGGAGTGAGAACAGACACGCTTTAGGGAAGAGAGGCCACATCTTAAACCTATCACTTCATTTTAATCCACCTCTTTCTCAGGCAAAAAGAGCCGCTGATTCCACTGATGAAGGTCCATCCAAATGAGAACAGAAAAAAATGGAGTTAAAGCTTCAGAAGTTTGCCTGGGGAGTTGGGGGTGTGGGGGACAGGAGAAGGCGGCCAACAGATGATTTGATTATAATTACTATCTTTTGCTTTTGGGATTTATTCTGATGATCACAGATGTGTCGTTAGAGTTATGTTTTGGTTTTTTTTAAATTGTTACAGTAAATTATTAGATAAAAATAAGAAAAAAGGGAAAGCAGCCAAGAACGCTTGTGCTGACAAGGACAAAAGGTATAGATGGAAAAACATGAAATGTAATACACAAATGCAATACAAATTATATTACAGACATTTCTATTATATTAGTGAGAGACTTCTAGGTTCTAGTAAGAAAGATTATGATACTTTTTTTTTTTTTAATCCAGCTTCTACTTTTTAGTGCTTATGTACTTACTTTTATTAAACCATGCTAAATGATCAATTTTATACATCTTTACAATTTCTCACAACATCTTCCTGGGTATCTGCCAAAGTGAAGATATCTACCGCATTCTAATAACGTATCTGACTGTATTTCTGGGCAGGATGCAATATACCCACGCTCGCATATTCATTCTCAAACATTGACTATTATACACTGGGGCCAAACTTTGCCATTCTTATCAATTAAACCGCTGAATACTCCAAGTGTAATCAATAGGACAAGAAGGGACGGCATAATTTGACCCCTCATTGGTTAGCTGCTGTTCATCATATGAGTGAAATATTTTTGTAGGTGCTCAAGCTGCAAGTCCAACTGCACCGGTCCGAATTCTGTGTTCAGATGGTGACTTTTTTCTCCTGCCCTCGGTGACAGTTTCACACAGTCAGAATATAACTTTGCCTGTTTGGTCCAGTGGCTATTTCATCAGAAAAAAAAGCTGCAGCTGAAGTAAGCGGCATCAAAAAAATAACATAATTTGTTTACCATCAACACCACAGATACCACTGAATTTAAATATGAGAAAAAACTGTTATTCACCTTGTCCGCTACCGCACTGTAAACAGTTTACAAATTCTGACCGCCACAGACCAACGGTCCAAACAGATAAATGCGAACGTGGGGAGATGGCAGCAAATCAGGGTGATTGCCCAGAGAAATGCAAGAACTGCCCACGCGAATCAGTTGCACGGGCAACGGATCTGTTTGTGTATTTGTATGGATGTTTTGCGGGTGTAAGCGCGTGTCAAGTTGGAGATTTGGGAAATACACCCACTTGCCTCCTTCCAAACCAGCCTGGGTCAGCATAAAGGTATACTTTTGAACACTTCTGTCGAGTGTCTCACTCCAGGAAGTTTTTATATCTGTGTTTACATAGCATCTACTTACCCAGAATGAAATCTCCATCGCTTTAAATCAATAGCTGGTTTGTTCTGGATTTATATGGGGCCAAGTTGCCATGCACATGGCCAAAAGTGGCCCTGCTGCAAACTCGGACCCAGCTATGAACTGTTGAATTTGCTTTGCAGTAAGCTGTGGAAAAGCAGCTCGCTGCTGCGGGAGCGTGGCTGGCGCTGGCTTCTCCCCTTCCCTTGTCCTTCCCAGCTCCCTGCAGCACTACCGACTGCTTAACCAAGACGTGAGCTTCACTCCCTTTTCCTCCCTACCCGCTTTCCAAGGTTTTTTTCCAGCTAGCGAGTCAAATGCTGTGGTGGAGAGCAGCAGAGCCGCCTGCCTCTCCTGCCGCTGCTCCGGGGATTCCCGGAGCTAGAAGGCTAGAAGGTTGTGGCTGGAGTGGAATAGTTTCAAGGCATTATTTTGGTGAAGCGTACATACATTTAACCTAAGGCAACACAGGAACTGTATTAAGCAACCAAAATTACGTAACTGAAATCAAGTAGCATTAACAGCGATGCTGTTCAACCCAAGCAGGCGCGAAAATTGAATTTTACCTTAAAACTGTTCTGTGGGTGATAAGGACAGTCCCTGGCACTCCCCTGGAAATTGTCCCTGACAATCTTCTTATTTCATAAGTCAAAAACGTAACCCCCAGCCTGCATACTGTGGATGTGAAATATTTAAATAAAATGATGCAGAAGCTGGTCCTATACTCGGTGTAACTTAGAGCTGTTAAGATAAAGCTGACTCGGGCCCTCCGCAGCTATTCCAGCAGACACCTACTGGTGCTGCACAGCAATGTTTTTCTGCGTGTGCCTTGTCATCGGGTGTACCAGGCGTGCAACAAGACCTGTCCCCTACGCCACACATTTCCCTTTGCACTGGAGGATGGCCACACAGGCAGCAGGTCCGAAAGCTGCTTTTTCCACCCTTTGCTCCGCTACAGTGGTATCAACATTCAAATCCCTTCCCTCAGGAAAAAGAACAACATCTTCCTGCTGAAAAAAGAAAAAAAAAAAAAAAAGCCAGCACCCAGCATCCCAGAAAGGTGTCACCATCAACTCAAAAATCACATCTTTGCCTGAATGCTGCTTTTTGCCCATTATTGTAGGAAATAACACACTTAGTATTTGCTCTGAAGCTCTCAAAAGACTGAGTGTCTGTTGCAGAAATAGGGATCGCTCACATTCTCAAGCGTCGCAAGGGTGGGACTCAGCTCACTAAAGCAGCTACGATTTTTCTCTCTTCTTTTTTTTTTTTTTTTTTTTTCCCGTTGTTTCAATTTTCATTTGACAAGAGTTTGCGTGCAGCCAGTTTCACTTCTGCGCTGACGAGCGGTTTCACTTCCCAGTCCCGTGTGCTGTCATGATGATACCGTCCACCGCCTCCTCCAGCCTTGCAGGGGCCTCTGTGCTAATCCCTCCCCTGACAGCCTGACAATGTGTGTAAAAGTGCAGCCGCCGCCGCAGCTGCTCCACTGCTTGCCTGCAAGGCACCTGATGGCCCTTCTCTGCTTAAGAAACTTGGATTTGAAATGTTCGTGTCTAAAATGTTTGACGCAAGGCACCGGTCTCAGTTGGATTCCTTCGGGTTCCTTCCCTCAGCTTAATGCTTCTCCCACCTTCATGGTATTTTTCCATCACGCAGGTCCCGCGAATGCGCTTCAGCAGAGGTGCCACAAAAGGATGATTACTTCTGTTCAGAGAAAAACTTACGGCAGTTGAGTAGCAGGAGATATCAGTTGTGGATACTAAATGGTCATGGCCATAAATCCCGCCATTTATCAGGAAGGGAGCTCTGGCAGAAGGGGGGGTAGAAGGACATCTCTGAGGTTCAGGACATAAATGAACTAACTGAGGAGAAGAGGCATAGGGTCAAGAGATTTGGGACCAGGGTGGCAAGAAGGAGGTCTCTGAAGAGAGGGTGTCCTACAGTGGTCAGCTTAGGGTGACACCCGGTAGTTACCTTAGACATTAGTCACTTTTGTATGCCAACATCAACAATCCACAAACACACAAAACCACCAGGAATCCCCCTATATTGTGGTGTTCTCTAATTTCAGAAGAGAAGCTATTTCAAGTTGTGGTAGGCATTCGGCTGGCAGGAACATTATTTAGCACCCTTAGGTTTACATCCTACATAATGCCAGGTTTTAGGCCTTGCAATGGAGGTGTATGTGTTTCTGTGAGTATGAGCAAAAGAGTAACAACGACGTTTGACAATATTACCAAAAAAAAAAAGTATATTTGCATCCTGTTCTGAAAGACAACCCAAGTGACCTGTTTTAACTGAATTTTTGGGGTGGGATGCCTTCTTGAAAGCCTGCAGATCAAGTTTGCAAAATGGGCTTAAAGCATTAAAAGATTGGGATAGGGGGGAAGACCCTTTACTGGAAAAGCCAAGAAGCCTCTAACTATAAGTGAGGTTGCTGCAGTAACCACTATAAAATTCTTATGAACTTGGGTGGAGACAATAATTACGGCACAGGAAGAATGAGATGCTATGGGGTGCCCGGTCCCTGCAGCAGAGTGGCAGCACAAGGAGATTACAGTTTGAGTCTTAAAATGCAATGCTTACTGTTAAAATATTTTTAAGACTTGAAGTGTATATATGCAATTTATACAAACGTACACGTCACTAATGTTTGAATGCAGATTTTGAGAGGGTGGAATTATTTTCCCCCAAAGATAACTCTAATGGAAATCTCTGATGCTCCTATGAGTGGGTTACCCTAAAAAATGAACCTCTGCTTTCAAGCTGTGACCTACTACATATTAGGGAATTTTGACTTTTTTTTTTCTCATTGCAATATCATTTTAGTTTTAAATTAAGTGCTTCTCTATACTGGAGCTTGGGCTGTTTGTGAATAAGCCTTCGGAAATGACTTAGCCTGCATGAAGTGTATCCAGCTCTAGGGTGGAACGAAGAAACGATCATTCACAGCAGACTGCTGTGTCACTGCTGAATAGTTCAGGGAAAGGGAAAAACAGCAACAGGAACACCAGACAGAAAGGACAGTTCAAAATGAAAAGACTTAAATGCAAAGCTACCACCTTCTTACAGAAAATGCCTTGGGTTCCTTAAGCCTAATAATAGTCCTTAACCCAGCTATAATTCCAAACCATTAATAAGCTTTTTGAGGTAGAAATTATCACCCGCACTTTATAGGTGATGAGAAAAACATGAAAAGGTTAAGGCCCAGATTCACAAGAGGATTTAGCTGCCTGAAGTGGGATTCAGGTTTGATTTAAAAGCTTAAGTCCAAAATTACACCCCTCACCCCTCCCACCCCCCCTATCCAGGTGGTACCTAGCAGGAGACACAGAGGACATCTGAGGGGGCTTCCCCTGCTGAACAGAACTGTGCCCTCGAGGCCACCAGCTCAGGCTCTGGGAAGGAGCAGCTCGGTATGGTCAGTCCATCCCCAAACCCTGAGCACTTCTTTGCCCCTCTCCTGGGGCGGTTTGGTCCGGGAGCTGCTGCTCAGGGCTCACCCGCTGGCTCAGCCTCTCGTGGTGGCCCCTGCTCCTGCCTTAAGCATTAGGGCATTTCCCTGGGGAAGCTCCCTTGCTCTGTAGGACATGCCTCAGACGTATGCTTTGCACCTGCCTGAAATGCACCCTGGCCGGTGCATGGCTGCGGTGGGGTGTCAGAGTCCTCAACCCTGGCGGTTGCCCGGCTGGAGGCCCTTTGGGCAGAGCTGTAGCACACGCCTGGCTCCCGGGGCTGGTGGCTGCAGTGTTTGGGGCGAGGGGAGCACCTTATTCCAGTCTCTTCACTAAGGACTTCTTTTGTGTTTGAACCCGTGATTTCTTCACCCCTGGAAGCCCTGTTCTCATCCTTTGCCTAATCGCAAGACCGGTAAAACCTCAGTGTAATGACTGTTGTGGTTTTTGGCAGATCCTGTTCTGAGGCATCTTCATTTCATGGTGCATTGTCCTGTAAACCTAGACAAAGCCCTGTGAGACCTGGATTTTGTCTCAGTCCCTCTCCCTTTTTCCAGTGCTGGCTTTCATTTGGGACCAGCCCCAGCCTGGCTACCTGTCCAGCCAGATGCTGGCATACTTCAGTGCTGTGGCATGGAGCTGGGAACAAACATGCTCCTTGCCCTACGGAGTGATGAAGAAGATGACCTCTTGGCATGGCTGCAGGAAGAGGCACCAGGTACAGGGAACAAGGAAGGTGTGGGTTCACTGGGAGAGCAATGCACTGCTCTGAATATGAAAGGCAAGGAGCACTTCTATGATCATCAGGGCCATTTTAGCAAGAGAGAGCCTTCCGCCTGCAGTGGCCTGAAGCAGGTGAATGCCAGAAGACAACCTGACAAGTCACTTCTTCGGTAGCTGGCTGAGCGTGGGAGTGTGCACTGGGACTGTTTACTCGGAGCTTATTTTCTTAGAGGAAGGACTCCTCCATGCTGTCATTACACTAATGCAATGCGCATTGATTTCAGAGCTCGGAAGAGGTCTGGGGTCACTCGATGGATATCCATGCAGTCAGTGATGGGGGAGATAACGCTGCCATTACGAACTTGGAACCTGCCAAGTTCCACTAGAGACAACCTTCAAACGTAGAGCAGCCTCTGTGGCCTCAGATATGGACGCAGCTTTGTTAGAGTTGCGGTGCATAAAGTCTAGCCTGTGGAAACTTTGTGGCCTTGCCAAAGCGTTTCCTTCAGTTCTTCCCTAAACTTCAGGGAACTGATGTGCACGCAGACTGCTCCTCCAAGCACCGCCCCGCTGAAGAGCTCTCATGGCATCAAGCCTTCAAAGCAGCTGCTTCCCTCCTCCTCGCCTCTCGTCTTGGCCTCCAGAACCTCCTCCCTCTCCCCCATGCACTGCCTGCTCCCGCACAGCATGGCAGGCATCTCCCCATCCTCAGAGGGAACGGTAGGAAAGGGCAGAAGGAATTAAGGATGGTTCCTGCCATCACACTTTGAGGCCCAAACCTGCTCCTGTGATGAAGGCTCGCCCAGGAATCCCAACCTGTGCTGAGAGGCAGCAGGTCTCAAAGGGGACGGGCAGGAAGAGCATCAATAGAGGAAGGAGAACAAGAAGCAGAGATTGACGCAGGACAGAGATGAAGGGAGTAAGGTCAGTTTGGAGAGGCTGAGAAAACTCTGTTGGAATAATATGATGGGAACAACAGGGGAGAAGTAGGATGGGAGCAAAAGAGGCGGAGAGTTACACAGCCTTTAAGGTAATAGAAAAAAAAAATAAATCTGTTTTTTCACTGCTGCTAAAGTGTTTTTAGAAGGGACTGGTTAGAGACTGATTCAGACTGGTGAGGGTTTATGCACATGACTATGCTGGAAAAGACTCTCCCGACAGCAATTGTAAGCCACTGATTTGCAGCATCCTCACTTCTGCTAATCCTGAGCGAGCTGACAAGAACTGCGTGCCATAGGATAGTCAGGTGAAGTTCACTAGCCAGCCCTGAAGCCAAGGTCCTAATTTGTCTCTCAGGATCCATTTATTTTGATGACAAAATAGCAGCTGTTATTTGAGTTGCAATGCAGGTAGGTATATATATAGGTACACACAAAAATAAATATTTTTTTACCAGAACTCCAGCAACCTCTGAAGGAGGGCACACTAAAATAAAAAGCAAAATAAAAACAAAGAAAAAAAAAAAAGCTGAAGGGCAAACAGATCTCTTGAAACTATGTAACCTTTTCATCTAGAGAGGTACTTTGTTTTCCCTAAGCAGTATCCTGGTAAGCCCAATTCCTTTTATCACAGAAAAAAAAAAAAAAAAAAAAAAAAGAAAATGCTCAGAGGATAGCGTCTGCCTCATCCTCATCGTTAGCCTGAGTTTCAAAAATGTACAAGCAGAGCTCTGCAGAACCAAAAAATAGATTTATTGTTATTGGACTGAGGGCAGCGGTTCAGCACTTGGCATGGCCACTGTTTACAGCAGTAATGCTCCCGGAGACAGGAAGTTCTCCAAATCGCTCTGCCATTATTTTTCTCCTGTTGACGCTTTCTGATCAAGAGTTTTTTTCGCCTAGACGAAATTTTAAGTAACCCAGCAGAGAGTGTTTGGGAGCTGGCAAAACCAGCCGCAGTCATGCTCAGCCGCACGGACCACATGATGTTTTCCGAGTCGAAGCCCCGCGCGGAGCTGCATCATTCGTATACTTTCTTACACAATCGGCGATTCATGCAAACCCGGCTGCACGTAGCCAGCGTGTGCCGAAGCCGACTCTGAACAGCACTGGTGGAATGAGAAAGTCGTCTCCCCCCCCAATCCTCCCGCCACTACGGCCCTGCCAAAGGCCAGCACGGAGGGCGGCCATCGCCTTGAAGGGGCTGGGTTTGCTGATCCCTCTAACGCCAACCCAGGCAATTTGGCTTGAAATAGGCACCGGCGCTCCTCTGTACCAGTGCGGAGAGCCTGCACGCTGAATTCTTCCACGGCAACTCGGTTTCCACAGAAATCTCGATTCAAATTAACGACACAACTAAGCGACCCTAAGTCACTTAAAAATAAAATCACCACTTCTGGCCTCTGTCTTTTAGAGAAAAATTCCCTGTTTAGACCTGACTAGGGGGGAGAAGAGCCCTGAGATAAACACTAACCCTCGAACACTCATCTGGGGCGAGCACCAGCAGCGCGGCCCCTTCTTTTGGCCGCTGCCCGCCGGCGGCTGGACCGACAGTGGCAACCCATGGCCGAGAGGTGTTGCAGATTCCCAGTGGCATTGCAGATGCCCGGCGGCATTGCAGATGCCCAGCTCTCCCCCACCAAGGGCCGTGCCAACCTTGCCCGTGCCTGGCATGACGGCATGGCTACAGGATGGCTCAAAAAAGTTGCCCATTTTTCCAGGGCCAAACCCCTCTCCTGCTGGCCGTAGCATCCTGCTAGCGCCGCATACTTATCAGTGCGAAGTATAAATAAGCGGTTGTTTTTGAACTCTGTCAATCGACTCTTTTTTTTTCAGTTTTGATTGCTGTTGGATTTCTTCTATTTCCAACCCGCCTGGCAAGCGCGGCTCATTGTTACTCCAGTATTTGATACCGCATCCCCTGAAGCATTCCAATGGCTTGGACCAGGACCCGGCCGGCTGCTTAATGCTGATTTTACGACCCTGTTGAATAGCATCCTCCTCTGTTTTGCACATACTTTTATAATTTTGAATGTGTTTAAGTAAAAAATAAAACAAATTTTAGCAAAGTGCTCAAATAGCGCAACCACAAGCTGAAGCTGCACAGAAGGAGCAAAATTCTGACTTCAGAAGACCAATAAAAATAATTGGACTCAGAATCCAGGCCAGTAATTTCTGGGTTTTAAGTATTTTTGAGATTCCAGCTTAAACTGATTTTTCTTCCCCAAAATTACATCCAGAAGGAAGACTCCCGATGGCAGAAATTTCTGATTATGCTTGGTAATATCTCTCTTTCATGTTCTCCTACCAGCTACACCTGTGAAAAAGGAGTACTTCTTTGGCTCTGTGGAAATTGGAAACTATCGCAAAACTTACTCATGACTCTAATGCTGATAGCTAGTAGGAAATATATACCTAGGCTCAATTTTCAGTCCTTTCCAAGAGGCAGTTTTTAAAAAGGCCTTGCTGGAAAGCTATAACAAAGCTCCATCTCTCAGCTTTAGATTGAGATCTTCTGCAGCAAGCCAAGACACTTCCCCGTTAGCTACTATTATGATAACCTATTAATAATTATTTTCATCTGGAAAACATGTTTATTTGTTGGGGGTTTTTTTTAATGTTTTATTCTACAAAGAAGATAGTTACTGGGATTAATGATTCCACGAGGAAAATATGTAATGCTTACAGAGCCATGAAGCTTTGCCTCTCCAAAATAACTATTTATTTTTAATTTTATCCAATGAAATTCTATGGTGTCAGGCTTTTTGCATCAGATTTATTTCATCGTAGTAACCTAAATCGGTTCACTATACACTAAGAAAACAGAGTACTTTGCAGTAGTAGCATTTTGAAGTGTTTATGAACGGAGGGAGAAAAATAAAGATTAATTTTTTTTTAACCAGGTAATCAGGCAAGGGGGGCTGATGTTGGCTGAAGTTTTAAACTACATTTTTTTTTCAGAAATTACTTACTCGGCCTTACAAGCCAGACGGGCAGGTTTTCCCAGTAGCATTCTCAAACTAGGGTGAGGAATAGTAACTCTGGAGCCCAGCCAATTCCAATGTAAATCGGTTTTGTTCGGCAAAGTGAGCCAAATTGCTTTTATACAACATCTCAATGTTTCAGGCGACCTGCGATATTCTCAGGTCCTATTCCGGGTGTCAAGAAAATCAAGTGTTTGGGGTTGGTTTGCTGTTGGTTTTTTTTTTTGTAATTCTGAACGACAGGCAGGGGCAGAGCAACACGGGGCAACCGCTTGCTGTTAAGATACAAAACGAACGCTGAAATGCAGTTTGGTTCTTTAAGCTTTGGCCAATATTTGGTTGGTGTGTCTGCTCTGACTGACAGGCAGGATCAGGCCCCCAAAGAGGGGGAGTCACTGTAACTCTGTCCCAGGCGGCGCAAAGCAGCTTATTTACTGAGATGAAAACGTGGACAATAATCTTACATCTGAAACAGCCGTCAGACTGTCTTGCTAGATTTCATTTAAAGCACACGGAAAAAAACTCAAAACTATTTATTAAGAATGTCAAGAACGACAATTTCCTGCTCTCTTAGATGGGAGAGAGCGGTGCTTTGCCATGGGTTCAGTGAGGCTTTTCATGGGGATGGTGACACCTGTGTGACAATTGATGCACAAGGAACTGTCACTGGTCAAAGCTGTTCCTTATGCTCCGGCAGGGATTTTAAATCACCTGAGGTACACAAAAAGCATCCGTTCTGACCGTAACCAACCAAACCATGAATTTTCAATCATTGTTCACATAATACTTCTGGCATCACATTATCACTGGTGGCAACCGAACTTACTCAAACTCAAATATTACATGGCAAACAAAGTTTCGGTTAATTTTCCTCTAGCAAAGTATCAAAGGAAGCAATGCCTTTTGAAGCAGCTACCTTATGCTTTAGGCTTTATACAAATTCAACAGAACAGCACCTCAGAAATCCCGTACCAAATGCAAACAATCCCCACCTTTGGAAAACAATCCCCTGTTCGAGGAGTAAACAAAAGCATACATTAGTCACCCACTCCAAAGATGGGCAGCCAATGGAGGTGATGAGATTTAACCTCCAAGACTGACTAATAGCATGCAGCGTTCCCAAGTCGCTCCATCCCTTAAAGGATCCCGAGCACCCGAATATCGTACAGCACACAAGGTTTATGTCCGTGCGCAAGCGACCGGCTACTAGCAACCGCTTCTAGCAGGGTAAGGGGCTCAACCACGCTCCCTGCCAAGCTTTTCTGTATGAATAGGGGCTGTTCTCTCTCAGCCGCTGGATCTTGACCTTGAAACTCACACAGTTCACTGTTATGATTTCTAGCTTCATTACCATGGCCAGGAACTGAACTACAGGTTTGTTTTTATTAGCTTCTCCGCCACTTTGCCAGCTATTCATTTGAATCTTCTAAACAGTCATCTCTGAATCATAATGCAAATTCCATTTACTGAAAAGGTGGTACCTTTAATATAACAAATGAACATGTTTAATGACTGATACTTTTGGACATTACAGCATCTCTCATGTTTTCAGTAAATGGATATAATTTTCTCTGCATTACCCTATTATTATTCTTTGCTAGCATTATGAAGCTACGTTCTCAGCTGCGGGTGTTTTCCACCAAGTGCATTTTGAAGACAGCCCAAACAACATGCTCTAAAAGACATCTCCTTCTGTATCCTCAGCTAAAAATGCTGCAGGATACAGGGGGACTGGATTGGTATTTTATTCTTAAATTGTATTCACTGCTTGCACCGATGTTTCACCAGGGCCATGCTCTCCCACAATTGCTGACTGTATTTATGTTGGACGACTATCTACGGATGCATTTCACTTCAAAGGCAAATAAAGGCTGTTGTGTATAATCAGGATAACTTCCTTGGTCTGAAGCCTGACCCATCTCCCATTTGGAATAAAACAGTTTGAGAGCGAGCGAGCAAAAGTGGGTCACCTTTGTCACTCTCCTGAAGCCCACTCATCATTCCACCCGTGCTCGTAAGAACCACGCGTGCCACCACGCGTCAGGAGACGGCCCGGGTGCTCACATGGGGAGAGAGGGAGGGGAAAATGGTGAGGAGGGCTCAGCGAGCCCCGAGTCTTTAACCTGGTCCAGAGAGACACCAGTGCACAAATTGCTCAAAGGCAGCATACAGAAGCCTGCTTGAGTGCAGCTTCCTTACGTGACATTTATTTTCAGGCACACAACACCAACAAGTAACATGATAGAATAGGAAAAAGCAGTAACAGCAAAAATCTACGTAGACTAAGAAGCTATTTGGGGAAAACGGGAATCGCTTCCATTCGTAGTTTGTAGAGCCATGGAAAAGACCCTATAATTTTGATTTGTGAGTGTTACAGCACTGAGTTGCCCCTAAATAACACTGCTGTGTTTGGAACACCATAATGTTACGTTCCAATTTTACTTAGAGATAAGAATGAAAAAGAAGAAAAATACAAAAGTAAATATCATATGAAGTCACACAGAAGATGTGACAGCTTTTCATTCTTGACCTTAAAAGAGTGAGGCTGATCTTTCCTTTGAGTTTTTTCTAAGCAAGAGCTCACCAGCTTCTCTTCTGGGGCTTTGACTGAACCCTCCCCAACACACGCAAAGGGGCCCTATTCAAAGCAACAAAGGCATTCATGGAAAAGGAGCGCTTAAAATAATCTTGTAATAGAAAGGTAAACATGATTGCTTGGAATTTATGGGGCTTAAGATTATGGACCAGAGCCAAAGAGGGAAGTTGCGAAGGGTCCTTCTGTTGATTTTATGGGCTTTTGGACGGAGTTTTGTACACCTGCCCACTCACAAGCGATGTGAGCTGCACGTGTCAGATACTATTTGCAGCTTCCTAATAACATTTTTATGTAGTTCCAGTCTAAGTCAGCTTCGACTCCTATTTGTTACTTACACTCATAAGGCCTTTTTATGTACTATGTACTAGTAATTACTGGTTATCACGGAGATACAGCAAGTCAGATATTCAGCTCATCTGCTCTGTTCTATCCTAGGCAGGGGCGCATTAAATAACAGGACTACTGCATATTGTTCTGTATTGATTCCAGAGAAAGAAAGGTCAGAAAAAGTGCCCTGTGCCTTCATCAGGCCATGACAAAGCCAGAAAATTTTTAGATCTATGAGGGAATTACATGTAATTTTAGGTTGGTTTGCTCTGTTACAGACACGAGCAGAAAGTGCCTGGGTGACCCGAGACGGTCATGAGTCTTTACGCAAGCTGAAAGTTCTCATTTAAAATTGAAAATACATTATTTAAACTTAAACATAGGTAATACTGAGCTGTTCTAAATTTGACGGGATTGCTTCTGGAGTCAAAATGTGACTTGCTGTCTATGTGATTTTTTTTTTTTTTCCAAATAAGATGTCACTGTTTAAAAATTGAAGTGACACGGAGGACGGGCTAAGATAAAGCAAGAAAACCGTGTAGCTAATTCTGTGCCTTTTGGAATGGCCCATGCCAGATCTTGCAGCATTCCCTGCCGCAGAAAACTCGATAGACACTGCCTTCAAATTCCCTCCACGTAACCAGAACTTGACATAACTGAGGAGCATAACCAAAGTGTAGCTGAGAACAAACACATACCTCTTCCGCTTCTACCCACGAATCGGAGGTCGTTGAACCTTGCTACTTGGTTTTTCATGGCAGCTGTGGCGTTTCTGAGTTCTGCAGAGTAGTTTTCATCGTTTCCAGCCATCACTGTTACCAGCGTCCCATCGGGCACATCTCCCAAGGCCACCACCTATGAAATCAAAGAGCGGAACCCTCAGCTTCCTTACGTGACATTTATTTTTGGGTGCACAACATCAACAAGTAACATGATAAAATAGGGAAAACCAGCAACAGCAAAAATCTATGTAGACTAAGAAGCTATTTGGGGAAAACAGGAATTGCTTCCATTCATAGTTTGTAGAGCAGAGCCATGGAAAAGTTCTTACATTGATGTACATCCGAAATACCCAGCATAATGTGTACTCTGACATGAAAAATACACAAAATAAGCATTCCAAAATATACTTCTGCAATTGCCAATAAATAAACTCAAGCAACAGGAACCGATTCTGGTCTGATTTACATCTGATTTACAATGCTGTGGCATTACTTTTAAGCTCCAGCAATGTCAGCACAATGATGGAAATATAAAATTCAAGAGAAAACAAAGCAAAGTCAATCATATCATGGATTCAGAGGGTCAGAGTCCCCACAGGTGCACCAGTTCCCTGTCTTTTCCTCCCACTTCTCTGAACAGGGCTGTCCCAGCATAAGTTCAGAATAAGTCCACGGAAAAGCAGGCCCCAATCGAATGTTTAATCACAATCTACTGAACAATTTCTTTTTTTCCTTTAGAAGCATGAAAGCAAATCATTGACTTAAGACTTCACCCGCGACCTGATGGATGGAAATTGCGATCTGAACTAATGAAACCTGCAATTGCTCTGACAAAGGCTTTCACCTCATCTGAAATGTTTGCGCTGTAGCTCCTTGGTGCCAAGCATCTATCAAACAAATATTTAGGAACACAGGATTCGCTGCATTTTTGATGCAATGTGCTGAGAGATATATAGATTCCAAACCTTAAATTTTGTTATCTACAATGTTCACACCGGTCAAACAATGAAAAAATTAGTTTTTTCTTATCTGCTCGAGCGGGACTGAATTCTCAAAACAATTTTACCCTGCTGTACTCGAATGGATGTCCGGTGTGTCTCTTGATTTACTCTGGCAAAAGTAAGAGATGGAATTAGGTCTCCGATCATACTTTTTTAAGACCCGGTTGCTGTTCCCCCAATTAAGCCTACAGTAGTGACCTCAGGACTACCACCAAAAAAAAAACAAAAAAGAGAAAAAAAATCTAGCTAGCTTTTATTTCCTCTTTTACACATTCTAAGAGGAAGTAGTCCTGCATCGTGTCCTCTGAGTTGCAGCTCGATATTTTTCCTTCCTCTTAGCATTTTCTAGCTTATGTCCATGCAGTTATAATTGGCTGAAACTTGTCAGGGCCTGGTCTTATTTCTAGTAGTTTCTAATCACACTTGTTCTTTCCAAACAGGATCAGTGGCTCCTTTACTGGGTCTCTTTCTGAGGCTTATTCCCCAGCCGTAGCTACCTCCCACAATATGAGAGAGGATTCCAGTCTCAGGTATTTCACAGCCTTTCCTTCTATAGGAGGCTGCGTTTCTCATTTCAGTGCTCTCCCTCTTGTCACCAATAACCCTTGTTTTCACTTCCACATGCAAAGTTAAAATCACCGTGTCAAAATTCCCTCTTTACGTATCTATTTCAACTTCCTCTTTCCCATTCCTCTGTGGCCCAGGCTTTTGCTTTTTTTGTTCTCCTCTGTGTGCCGTAATGTGTTTCTGTGGCCTGGGCTACGCTCAGCGTTGCGCTTTTCACATTTCCTTGATCTTGGCATAAAATAGTCCCTGCCCGAAACATTGCAGCTAGTGAGTTTTCTCCTTGCACAGCGTTGTGCCATGAAGCAGCCTGGCTCACAGGGACAGCAGCTGCGAACCCAACGCACTCACCCAGCTCTTAAAAGGTTACTGTAAAACCCTAACGCATGCACATATATTAAAGACACAAGAAAGGGAAAGGGGAAAATCGGGGCATTACCCTCACCTCCCTGGGATGCAAATGTTTGCATGTTCGTTTAAGGAAATAAATGCATTTTGAGGGATGAAAAACCTTTGTGAATCCAGGGTCAGTTGTCTCTTACGGGACAAATAGTTTAAATCACCGTTTTCAAATTACACTGAAGGCAACCTCAGCGATAAGACACGTGAAGAAAATATTAGAAACCAGTATAAAAATTACATAGCACAGAAAAGAAACTAGAGTTAAAAGTCACAGACAATAGAAACAGAAATACAAACATTTACACTAGAAAAAAGACTAAACAGATAAGTTAGGACTTGCTGACTGGAGTTATCTAGTACTTTGTTGTGCTCCTTAGCTTTTAAAAATATGTATTTCCAGAGAAGCAAGAAGAGTATCAGAGTTGCAATGCTGCCGGGTATCTAAATTACCTACTTCTGCTGCATCAATCAAACAAAATTGGCCTTTTGAATTAAAATTTAGATTCTTTCTTAACAGAGTTTGGACAATGAATCTACATGGCACCTTATTAGAGTTATCGTGTATTATTTTCTAGGTTTCTCAGAATCAGTCTTTATTTTAGAAAAAAAAATAATGCATGGAAATGATCATTTTAGTTTGAAATAATATCCTTTTTCTAAAGATCAAGTGAGTGGATTTTTCTACAGAAACGTGAAGAGAAAACTCTCTCTCTTTTTCTTGGTGTAATTGTTGTTAGCAAATACTTGATAAAACTCAGCGCTTTTTTGTCAGATGCAAATAAGATATTGGCAGCATAGGAATGATCTGAACTGAATTTTCTAGTTCCTGTTCCAAATGATCTTAAAAATTACGGCTTGGAAAAAAATGCCTTTGCGAATATTCGGTATTTAGTACAAAACCAATGGCGTTGTTTTATACGTGGCAAACTATTTCAAGACTCGTTTCCGAGAGTTTGGGGAGGGTACGAGCAGCACAGGGCGTCCCGGCAAGCAGGTGCCTCCTAGCACAATATTTCAGGAGCTCAGAAGGAATCCCTCTCCTGTTTTGTTTTTGGTTTTGGTTGTTTTTTTTTTCTGGTTTGTTTGGTTTTGGGGTTTTTTTGGGAGATTTTTTTTTCCCTTGCGTATTTCTAGGTTAAACTATCTCAGTGTTACAACCGCTTGCTTTCGTCTGTTTGGAGAACCTGACCCTTTACTCTGTTTGCAGAAGTTGGGAGCGGGCTTGCAAGTTAAAACGGAGGGTTTGCAGTAGCTGCGAGGGTTTGCGGGGCGGGGGGCGGGTTTGGAACGGAGCGACGAGAGCGACCTCTCGAAACCAGCCCCCCGGGGTTTCTTTTCCAATTTT
>VYZM01023813.1:620-11821 GCA_013398915.1 Dromas ardeola | reverse complement strand
TTTGAAGTGGGAATCAGAACAAAGTATTTGTTACTGTTCTACTTATGAAAACTGGACTGAATCTTCTGCAAGGTGAAGAACGAGCAAAGCAGAATGAAAGGTGAGATACTGAAGCATTCAAATTAATAATGAAATTTTTCTGTTCTTTAAGCATTTCTTGCCAAGTAGTGTTTATTTTAACTCTACATTGGAAGCTGTGTCTCGGTTTCTGAAGTCAACTGTTGCAGAACAAGGTAATGAACTGACCGTATTGCTTACCTTGCTCACAAGAAAGCTGAACTCTTTCAAGTGAATTCTACAACGCAGAACTGAGTCATTGCAGAAGATTATGTATCATTTTAATATAAATACAATTTCATTTTTGAGTGAAAATTAATGAGTGGTTTGTAACAAACTGCAGTCTCAAAATAAACCTTTCATTTGTACATTTGTGATATTCAATATTACAGTCATACACTGTTATTCCTTTAATATGATATTTACTGTTTCTAATTAATGTTTGACCTCTGTAAGTCAATAAGCAGTATGTCCTTTAATTTCCAAAGGTTTCAAGTAGTAACAAACTAAAATGTTTTTCATTTTGAAATAGTAAATAGTAAAAATGATTTGAGGTACCTCGAAAACAATATTACAAGAGGATTTATCATTCTGACTCTCTTTTGTCAAAGAAAATCTGATTATTCAACATCATCTGGTTATTTTTTTTTTATATTTCGTGCTGTGCATACAAACATAGCTTTAAGTGGCACCTTGTTTTCAAAGCATGATCATTAGCAAGATACGAAAGGCAAAAACTATTATTTTTTCAGTTAAAACTGACCTGAACATCAGGGAGCAGATAATTATAAATACTAAATATTACCAAGTAGTCCTGTCACCTCATTTATCTTTTTAACAGCCTCTTGAAAAATCTTTGCTGATTGTGTGGAAACTTGTATCTATGGGAAGTACAGCTGGCATTCAGATAAGGAAATTAAAACAGTAAGAATAAACATAGATATTTTAAAGGACAAAGAGAATCTGGATTGCTGAAAAAGTAATGTTAACTGTTTTTATAGCAGTATCTTCGTAGCTTGACGGCACATTAACTTAATTCTTTTTATGTAGTATAATTAGTAAAAACACAGAAAAATTAAATTTCTACTTGCAATTCTTCTGACCTAAGATGGTTCAAAGTTGTTACTACCACAGGAAGAGAAGCATTCCAATTTAATAATTTTAGAAACTGCTGCATTCCCTTCAAAGATCACTGCTTTACTGATGGCAAATCCTCCTGAAAACCATTTGTACTTAAGATAAAGCAATCGTAAGTGCTTCATTTTAAGACCATGGAAGCACCAACTTCATTCTGTATTATAGAAGTACTTCAATGCTACCTGTAATTTACTAATGTATTGTAAAATAAATTAACTCTCTTTATACTATCTACATTAATGCTTATTACGGGGATGTATATCCTTTGCCCTTGTTAATGACCTGTATATAGCCAAAAGACAAACATCTTAAACTAATTTTAAATCTTCTTTTACTGTGATACAGGCAACTGGCGCTTGGTTTTGAGTGTCACCTTATTAATATATGCAGCTCATGGATGTCCCAACAAATGCCTATGCTATACAGCTTCAAAGACTGCAGACTGCAAGAACAGAGGATTTACTGAAATTCCTGCCCATTTACCTCCCGAAATTCAGATACTACAGTTGCAGAATAACCGTATTTGGAGAATCAACCAAAATTCATTCACTGGAACACCGCTGCTCAAAATCTTAGATTTGTCTAATAACTCTCTCTCAAGTTTGGCACCAGGTGCTTTCCAAAAATTACGGTATCTACAGGTTCTAAACCTAACCAGAAATCTGATTCATTATATAGAAAACAAGACTTTCAGTTTCCTCCCACACCTAAAAGAGCTGGACTTGTCATCCAACAGCATTATACGCTTGCCTGAGACTTTTGGAAACAGCACAGGGAATATAACATTGCTGTCTGTGAAGCGTAACAAACTTCAGAAAATGGAAAGAGTTCTCCTGGAGTCACTTCCAAACCTGAAAGTGGTTCTTTTCAAAGATAATCCCTGGCAATGTAATTGTAACGTCTTTGGCCTGAAACTGTGGCTGGAGAGCTTTTTATACAGAGGTAAGGAATTCTTCTCTTTATGTACAATGCACCTGAGGACACCTAACCAGCATCTAACCGATCTTCACTAATATGGCTTAACTATTTACTCCGCACCTTAGATCAGCCCCTCAAATAAGCACACTAAAATATATTCTTATGCAAAGGTCGGAATATAGGTGCTTTCATAAATACAGGTAGCGATCTAGAATCACAGAGGAACTTTATATTAGCACAAAGTGAAAGAGAGAAAGTATACGCACACAATCATACAGTATGTACAGATACACTCTGGAAATAGATTTATGTAGTGTGTGTATGCATATATATCCATATCTTTCTATATATATATCAAGTATACTTGCGCACATACACTTGCTTTAATTCTACCAATATATTTTTGCTAGAACCCAACTTACTCTTTAAAAGCTTTTTACCTGACGCATGAGGGTAAACATCAAGATAGATATCAATACTGATTTAACTTCAGACAAACTCAGGATTCTAATTCCTCTATAAATTATCATGTAGTAGCTCTTTAATATTTTAAGAATACTTTACTTAAAAATGTATGTTACGCCTTGGACAAGTTTACTCTTGCCTAGTATTGCTTTCTAATTTGTTGTTAACCAGAAGAGGTACGAAATTCATTGACAATTTCCTGACAGAAATGTGTAATGCCATTACAAGGGGAAAAGTGAATTTTATAAATAAAAGTAGCCTCATCTTTTGGTCACACCTGCTTTTAAACATATTCATGAGTTAAGCTGTAGAAAAAAGAATATGATTTAATTCTAAAGGAATTAAGTATGAGAAGAAATTAATTTCTTTTCTCCTAGGAGGCATGTTCAGACCCTGAGAATTCAGAACAGCAGGGCAATTTGCTTTTCTCGAAATCAGGCTTTGATGCTTGCATGTGATCAAACTACTGATTACCTATCTGTATATGGAAGTGACATGGAACATGCTGCAAGACAGCCTGTGTGAAGATGGTCCACGCTGCCTGTCATTGAATGGATTGCCATTTCCAGGCACCAGGACTCTACAGGCCAGCTGGAAAACTGTACTGGCTATGCAGGGACACAATTAATCCAGGAATAGCCTCTAAGTGAGGAAAAGTCACTGCCAGAAGTAACCTTTTAGAAAAGAGAAAAGCCTAAACTCCTCTCAGGGTTAAAATCTTCGTATTTTGGACTGGTAAAATATTACATTATCCCAGAGCTTTAGTTGTATTAAGCTGGAACCATTCCCTACAACAAATTTCAGCAGGGGTTCTGACTTCTTTGTGCAGAAGAACATAATGATCCAAGATAAACATATCAGATTATCTTAATTACTCTGCCAGCAGCATAAGTATTATAGCTTATTTGAAAAACCAACATTGTTTAGAAATTCGGTGATGCCCTTCCATCTTTCCAAACATTGCACAGATTACCTAAACGAAGTGATATAGAAATTACAAATTCATTTTAGCAGCAAGTTTTAAAGGAAGCCCAAATACTATGTTCTCGTCTATGTTTATATTTCCATAAAATTTCTTGTGTGAATCACATAAAGAAAAATTAGTTACATTACACATTAATCTTTCCCATTACTTATGTTATATACTTATGATAAAACAGTACTGTGGCCCTACTGATATTTCTTGCAAGTCCTAACAAAACATTGCTAGAGACAGAACATTGTCTGCATTTAAAAGTATTGACTGTTGTGCCCTATACAACTCTAAAAGATTTCAGTATTTTTAGCTGAATTCAGCTCAGGCAATTGTCATTTGATGCATACTCATAAATAATTATAGAGAATGCTTCAGTTCAGGTGGGACTCCAGTCTTCTATTCCAAGTACACATATTTGAGTTACTTAAAACCACAAAAGAATCACAGTTGCAGGATTTGGAGTTTTATCTATATTCACATTCAAACTAACAAATTGGAGGTGTCTGGAACCACGCTTTGGGTTTGGCTATTAAAGACCAAGAGACAAGCTGCTATGCTCATATCTGTCTTGGAATATCATCAATATTTGTGGAGTCATCTCCAGATGTTAGTTTGGGTCCATCTGTATTCACTACTTTCTCAGACAAAGTCTTTTCAGGATGAAAATTTCTATGCCTGGCTTTAGCTGAAAGGTGGGTTATTTTGGATAGAGAAGAAGAAGAAAATCCAGCTGATTTATTTTAAAACATGTAAACATTGGTTTTGGCCTTGTTGACTCCTTGACAGACTACACCCCTAAAGCCGTGGTGTATGGACTAATTAGAAACCTGAAGACTATGCTCGGTGTGTGTTCCTCTATACACCAAGAAACAACCATGTGATTTGCCAGGACTGAGGCTTCCTACTTCACTTCCCTTATACTAAAAAAATCCTTTGGGAGAGAACAGAAGCTGGCTCTAAGCAATCACAAAATTTACCATTTGAGGAGGATAATAGATTGATTAATCTTAATTCCTTTAGATCTCTGTATATTTTCTTACCATAAGCCTTGCTTCAAAAAATTGCTCACACAGACATACAACTTACTGAAATTTCTCTTTGCTTCATTACAGTTAGCGTATGATGTCAGAACAATGACTATCTCCTGGAATATTTGAATCAAGTGGGAAATCTTTACTAAGTGTATTGTTTCCATTTCTCTTTATAAAAAGAAGTAATGGTATGAATTTGAATGGAATGAATTGGCTGTTAACAATACCTCTTTGTTTTGATCTATGACTTATTTCTTACTTTTATAGCACTGTGGTTTTTTACTTTTACGTCCATAAAAACATAGATTACTTAATTCCTGATGAATTCCTTCTGGCAAATACTCTCTTATTTGAGTGTTAAATTGTGATAATCTCACCATTGATCTAACTGGAAAAAGATCTTAAAGATATAGTTATAAATCTTTAAAAGTATAAAGTCAAAGCTGATGATAAATTTACTTCAGGTTTCTGCTGATTTTACATTAAGATAATTCAGAAACCACCATATCTTAAATCCATAAATCTGTGGGGTTTTTTTCAGGAGGAATAAGTGATGGCATTATCTGCTCAACGCCAGGGATTCGGAAGGGAAAGGACCTCCTCAAAGTTCCCTATGAGTTATTTGGAGCATGCCCCCTTAGGACAGCTCACGTCCACCTGCCCAGCATTCACCACCACAGCTTTGAGCACAGAAGTTCTCCGAAGTACGCTCATCACAGTGAACACGGGGAATACAGCCGCTCAAACTGCGAACCCAAACCAAAGCCAAGGCCTGTTAGTTTGCGTCATGCAATTGCCACTGTTGTAATAACTGGAGTTATCTGTGGAATTGTGTGTCTAATGATGTTGGCAGCTGCTGTTTATGGTTGTGCCTACGCTGCAATTACTGCTAAATACCACAGAGAACATTTGGCCCCAGTCAAACAGCATGGGACTCCTGAGGAAAAAGAGCCATTTGATAGTTCCTTGGCTTGAGTTACTTTTGTCTTTGGTTTCTTGAAAATAAAGCCCCCGCTTCAGTTAAAAAGCCTGGAATCTGAACAGGATTGATTTTATAGAAACTACTGCTTTGGGGGGGTTTTTTTGCCTTTTCACATTTTTTTTTCAATGTAAATATATATATTCTTTGGAATATATATTAAGAATTTATGTAGAAGAATGTAACTTTATTTATATTTTGTGCATGTATATTCTGAAGCCACTATTTAAAGCTGAGCGTTTGAGATAATGATATCTTGATGTAGCCACTTTAAAGTATTCCATTCTCCATAACTAGCTCTTGATGTAATAATAGTACAATATATGAGTTATGGTGCAGCTACAGTCAGTAGCTAACACGAGTGAGCTTTCTGCAAAGAAAAATACAAAATAGCTCCAAATGACCGACTATATTTTAAGGTCTTAAAATACCTGGTACATTTCCAGAAATACAATTCACAATCAGTTTTAGAACCAGCCAGTCTGTAGTCACTGCCACTGATAATTTAAACGTGTTAAAAACACTTCCACGTTTTTTCCACTGTCCAATCTGCCCTAGAAGACAACAATTAAACATTAAGTCCGTTATCTAACTTAGAAAATAGGCAGTACCTTGTTAACTATCCCATTTCATTTTTAAATCACTTAGTAGGGAAGAAAGAAGAGAGCTGAGAAAATGCTGAAGAAAGAAGAAATGCTACACTGTTTCAACTAGAAGCACAGAAAAGAGCACATACAGCACATATGAAGAGACACTACCCTTATCCTGCTGGCATACATGCTTGCTACAGACATTTCTGAAGCCTCTTATTCCCAAATCCACACACAAGTGTTCCATTTTGCAAATATCATGACTGCAGATGCAGCTGCCATCACAGTGCTGCCTTTCAGTGCGGAGGATAATAAAGTTGCATGTTTACACGTTCCCTCTCACAGAGAAAACATTCAGTTGAATTCATTCAAGGGTCCACCCGACCTTTCTGCAGCGCAGTTTTGCCATCAGAGGAAATCAGAGACAAAACCATTTGAGTAATATAAGTTTAGAACAGAAAGAATATTTTAAGTGTGCAGAAGTATTTTTCAAATAATTATTAGAAATTATTTTAAAGCATCCAACAGAGATCAGTAACTCCATCTACCTTTTCCAAGACTAGAAAAAATACATCTAGGTTATTTGTGACAGATGTTTAATGTGTTTTCTAAATCTCTCCAGTGACACAGGGTTAAAGACCTGCCTAGGTAGCTAATGCAGAAATCAACTACACTTATAGTCTAAGAGCTTTTCGTAGCATCTGTCCTAAACCTTTGGTTAAAATCTTGCCAGTTTATTCCATTGGGCAGAAGACTTGAGTACAATACAGGCAAAAGAAAGCTGTGTTGTGGCATTCAGAGACCTCCACTTTCCTTCCAACAGATGGATTCCAAGATGAAGTTTCTAGAGATTCTAATAACAGCCTCAACTGAGTAACGGGCTATATGGCAGGAGTCATGTAACCCTTGCTCTTATCTACTTAGTAATAATTGCAACCTAAATATTAAAGCTTATTCCTCCATCTGCAGTTACTTTCATGTCCAGAGAAAATTAAGCATCTCACTCTTAATCTAAATCTAGCAGACATTGAAAACAATTAATTACTTTTTTTTTTTTTTTAACTGCTAAGCACTTCACATTATTATTAGGCTCTCTTCATTCTTCTCTGTCCTGAACTAAATAAACCAAGCTGTTTCAAATTTTCTTGTAAGGCCATATTCTCCAAACTTTTATTTTCCTGCATTCTCTGGAACTTTTTCAGTTCTTCTCCTTTTTTTTTTTTTAAATGTGGTACCCTACATTGGGCATATTACTTCAGCTGAGACATCATCAGCACAGAATTTTTAGAATATTTATATTCAGGGTCTTTAAATCTGATCTCTTGATGATGTATCTCAGAAGCAAGTTTGCTTTTTTCCTTTTAAATATTCAGTAAAGCTTAATAAATAATCTATTTTCCGAGCCAAGTCATTTGAGTGTGTAGATCTACCTTTTCTAGACTTGTGTCCTTTTATTACAATAACATTTTAGAAAGTAAAACATAGTTTTTCAGATAGAGAAGACTGAAGTAATAAAGGATAGGACCTTATTGCCCATGGGCCAAAAAATGAGTTCAGAGCCAAGCCAAATCAGTGCTTTTCTGTGGTGACAACCTAAAATAACCACATTTGCACTCAAACTGCAGATCCTAAGATGAAAGCTAATAAAACTCTGATCTCCAGAGAGATTTCACCCATAGTGTTTCTAATAGGCTCAGATACAGCCATGCAGCTTCCATCACAAAGAGTTCACACTGCAGATACTTTCAAGCAAAGGAAAACAAGAACTGACTTGATATTTCCTAGCCAGGAATAACCAGAACATCTTCCTAGTCCTTAAAAAGCAGCCTATCAACGAAAACCTCTCAGGCTTTCCTTACTGTAAGATGGTTAAAAAAAAAGGAGGAAAAAGGTGAGGAAGAGGCAATGAAGGGCACAACAACATTTAAAGAAACCCTTTCCAAGTCACATTTAAGATGCTTTGGGGATTTTCATGCACACATAAGGCTGTAAATTGATATGGTGTTCTGCCAGAGAGCAAAGTATATCATATTTCCATTAGTTCACTCTGCTATGGGAGTAGAGCAAGCCAACCCATGCAAAATCTGATTTATANAATGTTTTTTTATTTTTTTGAGTTGCCATTTTCAAAAAAAAAAAAAAAAAAAAAAAAAAATCCCAGAGAAATTTTTCATTTAAAGTTTATAAGACTATATGCAATATTTACAAATGTGTCTGCAATTAACGAATTCCAGTTATTTCTGATGATAAGCTAACAGCAGATACTCAATAGAGAAAAGTATTGATTCAATTGCTTAAATTAATAAATGCAAAATTATTTGTTTTTCAGTAAAGGAAACAGAATGTTTGACTACAGAGAAATAGAGAAAAAGGGCACAATTTATTGTCCATAACAATTATTGACTACAACAAGTGGAAAACCGGATATAGGGATTCCCCACACAACTGCCCTTAATTTGTAAAGCTTAGCAATGGACATCTGTCGCTGAAATAAGTTGTCTGCACAGATTAATTTTTCAGATAAAGGTTCCTGAAAAAGCTTTGTTATTTTTCCAGCAACCTCATGAGAGGTATTATAGTGAGCACAGTATTTTTTTATAATCTCTGTGAAAAACACTCTTCCCCCCAAAGTCAACAAAATATCAGGACACGCTACCCTGCAAGGTATTTACAAAGACAGAGAAAGTACACATATTATTGTATTCCTGTCTTTCATATAGAGGCTCACCATACTACTCTGTTCTCAGAAGAAGAGGCTTTCTAAAAAAATCAATTAACAGAGATTAAAAACAATATGCCAATGTTCTTTACAGAAAATGTTCTCAGTATCTATATTGAAAGAAAGAAAGAAAGCTTAAACTGAAACATACTTGGCTTGCCATATGTGTCTTTCCATCCAGAGCTTGCAAAAAGTCAAATTCAGGTTCATTATTCCTTAGTTATACAATGTCCAAATAAAATCAGGATCCCTCTTCTTGAATATCAAAGTAGAACATTTAGTGACATTATACATAGCTTATCTATCATTAACAACATTAACAAAAAAATACCAACTGTTGCCTGCTAATAACCATCTATCTTTGCTGGCCAGAAGACAAAGACACACAGGCTTTAGTTAAGCATCCAGAAAGTATGTCTACTTTTACAACTTTGATCTTTGAACTTGGCTGAAAGTGGCATAGCAATAATAATCGTCAGACAGTCTTGGTACTTCCTGGGTTTATATTACCTGAAAAGTGACTGTGTGCTCCCCAGATGAGACAGGCAGCAACATCAATCATCTGGATGTGGCAGTTAAGCCACAACAGGGGAGAAGGAGTAGGAATTAGAAACCCATAATAAACAAAGCAACCACTACATACTTCATAACTATCTCCAATGAAAGCTGCCGTCGCTCGCTCTCACTGATTACAGAGGGAACCCCCAATGTTTTAGGGCAATGTACACTATACACTCAACCTTTTGCATAAGGCTGCCATCCTCATTTCAAGACACAACACACATGAGAAAACACTGTTAATATTTGGAAATACAGCCTACTGGGGAGGGAAATAAATTAGTTAATCCACAGTACTTAAACTGGTATTAACGTATTCATACACTACGTAATTGCAGCTTCCTAATTGCCCAGCATTATATGAATTTTTCAAAAGGACCTGACAGCTTATCCGCTGCCTTGCTCTGAAATCAGGGATTTATTTTACTAGCAGCAGAATTATCTAGCAAAATGCCCCTAGAATCTGATTGCTATTAGATCACAAGGATCTTCCTCATACCCAAATTACATAGTACTAAAATCCAACCAACCAAACAAAAAACCCCAACAGCAAAGTGCAGAAGCAAAGAGCAGAATGCTCTATGCAATTCACTGTACATGTTAACCCTATACATGTTGGGATACTGTCCTAATTCAACCAGCGAGCTCCAGATTCTCTGAGAACAAGAGGTGAGGAAAGCCCAAGAATTAGATAAACAGGGGTTAAATTCTCAAGCCAACACTAGCAGAGAACTATCTTTAAAATCCCTGATATTCAATTATTTCAACACTAACTCTGTATAGTAAAATGAACTGAGAATGAATACAAATGATTACAAATGTGTGAATAGTTGTGAATATGCCATCTAGCTTCAGATTCCCTGGTCAGTCAATGAAGAGAGGCAGGATTGTACCACATGCTCTGCAGCATCCTGTGGAGGAGCTTACCTCTCTCCACACATTACCTACAAACCGTGTTTCTTAAGTCATGGCTGCTAACCTAAGTCTGGGAGCTCTTTAATGTTAGACTGTACAAATACACATTTCAATTTTCCTGAAAACAGAAAACATTAGTCTATATACTAATATTAGATTTATGAATACAAATATAATATTCAAAATGAACAAGAAACTCTGGAAAAACATAAACTAGTGGTTTTCCACCAAAGCATGAAAAGCATTTTGAGGGATTTACTAAACGCTACCGCTGAATATAATCTTATGTGGCTTATAATGTGGAGTCAAGATTAAGTAAATCACTGTCTGGCCTGACAAGGAAAACATCTATTTTAGAACGCTTTAAAAATTTGGTTGGTGTGCCATTATGATGACATATTCATTTTCCCTTAGGCCTTCATACTAAAATGCAATTTTATAGATGGTGTCATAAATTTTAAGGACTGTGTATGACAGTGACATTTACTTGAATGTTTTTAATAATATAGTAATGCCAAAATAATACATGTGATAAAAAAGGAAAGAAAAAAAGTATAAGCAGTACAGAGCAGATGTATTTACTCTATGTGCTATTGTAACAACAGCAGATTTAACTATTTGTGAAACATTTACTATTATCTACCACTCCCAGAAATATCACTAGTTCAAGCTACTTTTGATTAAATTATTGGGAGTCATTTTTTTCAAAGCACTTTCCGGGATCTTGTTCAAAGAGATGTGCTTGCAAACTCCATTTGAATTCACTCAAAAAAACCCTGAATGAAGTGTTGAGGTCACATTGTATATACAATTATTAACACACTCAAAAAAAAAAAAAGAAAAAAAGGGGATGAAG